>CAMPDV010005246.1:0-29009 GCA_946699065.1 Loxodes magnus
GTATTCTCACTTCAAAACATATCAAAAACAATGTTTTTTTTTACTTTAAAAAATTACTCAACTATTTTTCATACATTGTTAACTCACTCTGGTATTAAAATTACTTTTTCTCACTTCAAAACATATCAAAAACAATGTTTTTTTTTTACTTTAAAAATTACTCAACTATTTTTCATACATTGTTAACTCACTCTGGTATTAAAATTTTAATTTCTCACTTCAAAACATATCAAAAACAATGTTTTTTTTTACTTTAAAAATTACTCAACTATTTTTCATACATTGTTAACTCACTCTGGTATTAAAATTACTTTTTCTCACTTCAAAGCATATCAAAAACAATGTTTTTTTTTACTTTAAAAATTACTCAACTATTTTTTCATACATTGTTAACTCACTCTGGTATTAAAATTACTTTTTCTCACTTCAAAACATATCAAAAAAAATGTTTTTTTTTACTTTAAAAATTACTCAACTATTTTTCATACATTGTTAACTCACTCTGGTATTAAAATTACTTTTTCTCACTTCAAAACATATCAAAAACAATGTTTTTTTTTACTTTAAAATTACTCAACTATTTTTCATACATTGTTAACTCACTCTGGTATTAAAATTTTTATTCTCACTTCAAAACATATCAAAAAAAATGTTTTTTTTTACTTTAAAAATTACTCAACTATTTTTCATACATTGTTAGCTCACTCTGGTATTAAAATTTGTATTCTCACTTCAAAACATATCAAAAACAATGTTTTTTTTTTTACTTTAAAAATTACTCAACTATTTTTCATACATTGTTAACTCACTCTGGTATTAAAATTACTTTTTCTCACTTCAAAACATATCAAAAACAATGTTTTTTTTTACTTTAAAAATTACTCAACTATTTTTCATACATTGTTAACTCACTCTGGTATTAAAATTTTAATTTCTCACTTCAAAACATATCAAAAACAATGTTTTTTTTTACTTTAAAAATTACTCAACTATTTTTCATACATTGTTAACTCACTCTGGTATTAAAATTACTTTTTCTCACTTCAAAACATATCAAAAACAATGTTTTTTTTTACTTTAAAATTACTCAACTATTTTTCATACATTGTTAACTCACTCTGGTATTAAAATTACTTTTTCTCACTTCAAAACATATCAAAAACAATGTTTTTTTTTTACTTTAAAAATTACTCAACTATTTTTCATACATTGTTAACTCACTCTGGTATTAAAATTACTTTTTCTCACTTCAAAACATATCAAAAACAATGTTTTTTTTTACTTTAAAAATTACTCAACTATTTTTCATACATTGTTAACTCACTCTGGTATTAAAATTTGTATTCTCACTTCAAAACATATCAAAAAAATGTTTTTTTTTACTTTAAAAATTACTCAACTATTTTTCATACATTGTTAACTCACTCTGGTATTAAAATTTGTATTCTCACTCCAAAACATATCAAAAACAATGTTTTTTTTTACTTTAAAAATTACTCAACTATTTTTCATACATTGTTAACTCACTCTGGTATTAAAATTACTTTTTCTCACTTCAAAACATATCAAAAACAATGTTTTTTTTTTACTTTAAAAATTACTCAACTATTTTTTCATACATTGTTAACTCACTCTGGTATTAAAATTACTTTTTCTCACTTCAAAACATATCAAAAACAATGTTTTTTTTTACTTTAAAAATTACTCAACTATTTTTCATACATTGTTAACTCACTCTGGTATTAAAATTTCGTTTCTCACTCCAAAACATATCAAAAACAATGTTTTTTTTTACTTTAAAAATTACTCAACTATTTTTCATACATTGTTAACTCACTCTGGTATTAAAATTACTTTTTCTCACTTCAAAACATATCAAAAACAATGTTTTTTTTTACTTTAAAAATTACTCAACTATTTTTCATACATTGTTAACTCACTCTGGTATTAAAATTACTTTTTCTCACTTCAAAAACATATCAAAAACAATGTTTTTTTTTACTTTAAAAATTACTCAACTATTTTTCATACATTGTTAACTCACTCTGGTATTAAAATTACTTTTTCTCACTTCAAAACATATCAAAAACAATGTTTTTTTTTACTTTAAAAATTACTCAACTATTTTTCATACATTGTTAACTCACTCTGGTATTAAAATTTCGTATTCTCACTCCAAAACATATCAAAAACAATGTTTTTTTTTACTTTAAAAATTACTCAACTATTTTTCATACATTGTTAACTCACTCTGGTATTAAAATTACTTTTTCTCACTTCAAAACATATCAAAAACAATGTTTTTTTTTTACTTTAAAAATTACTCAACTATTTTTCATACATTGTTAACTCACTCTGGTATTAAAATTACTTTTTCTAACTTCAAAACATATCAAAAACAATGTTTTTTTTTACTTTAAAAATTACTCAACTATTTTTCATACATTGTTAACTCACTCTGGTATTAAAATTTGTATTCTCACTTCAAAACATATCAAAAACAATGTTTTTTTTTTACTTTAAAAATTACTCAACTATTTTTCATACATTGTTAACTCACTCTGGTATTAAAATTACTTTTTCTCACTTCAAAACATATCAAAAACAATGTTTTTTTTTACTTTAAAAATTACTCAACTATTTTTCATACATTGTTAACTCACTCTGGTATTAAAATTACTTTTTCTCACTTCAAAACATATCAAAAACAATGTTTTTTTTTACTTTAAAAATTACTCAACTATTTTTCATACATTGTTAACTCACTCTGGTATTAAAATTACTTTTTCTCACTTCAAAACATATCAAAAACAATGTTTTTTTTTACTTTAAAAATTACTCAACTATTTTTCATACATTGTTAACTCACTCTGGTATTAAAATTTGTATTCTCACTTCAAAACATATCAAAAAAAATGTTTTTTTTTACTTTAAAAATTACTCAACTATTTTTCATACATTGTTAACTCACTCTGATATTAAAATTACTTTTTCTCACTTCAAAACATATCAAAAACAATGTTTTTTTTTACTTTAAAAATTACTCAACTATTTTTCATACATTGTTAACTCACTCTGGTATTAAAATTACTTTTTCTCACTTCAAAACATATCAAAAACAATGTTTTTTTTTACTTTAAAAATTACTCAACTATTTTTCATACATTGTTAACTCACTCTGGTATTAAAATTACTTTTTCTCACTTCAAAACATATCAAAAACAATGTTTTTTTTTACTTTAAAAATTACTCAACTATTTTTCATACATTGTTAACTCACTCTGGTATTAAAATTTCGTATTCTCACTCCAAAACATATCAAAAACAATGTTTTTTTTTACTTTAAAAATTACTCAACTATTTTTCATACATTGTTAACTCACTCTGGTATTAAAATTACTTTTTCTCACTTCAAAACATATCAAAAACAATGTTTTTTTTTACTTTAAAAATTACTCAACTATTTTTCATACATTGTTAACTCACTCTGGTATTAAAATTACTTTTTCTCACTTCAAAACATATCAAAAACAATGTTTTTTTTTACTTTAAAAATTACTCAACTATTTTTCATACATTGTTAACTCACTCTGGTATTAAAATTTTAATTTCCCACTTCAAAACATATCAAAAACAATGTTTTTTTTTACTTTAAAAATTACTCAACTATTTTTCATACATTGTTAACTCACTCTGGTATTAAAATTTTAATTTCTCACTTCAAAACATATCAAAAACAATGTTTTTTTTTACTTTAAAAATTACTCAACTATTTTTCATACATTGTTAACTCACTCTGGTATTAAAATTTGTATTCTCACTTCAAAACATATCAAAAACAATGTTTTTTTTTACTTTAAAAATTACTCAACTATTTTTCATACATTGTTAACTCACTCTGGTATTAAAATTACTTTTTCTCACTTCAAAACATATCAAAAACAATGTTTTTTTTTACTTTAAAAATTACTCAACTATTTTTCATACATTGTTAACTCACTCTGGTATTAAAATTACTTTTTCTCACTTCAAAACATATCAAAAACAATGTTTTTTTTTACTTTAAAAATTACTCAACTATTTTTCATACATTGTTAACTCACTCTGGTATTAAAATTACTTTTTCTCACTTCAAAACATATCAAAAACAATGTTTTTTTTTACTTTAAAAATTACTCAACTATTTTTCATACATTGTTAACTCACTCTGGTATTAAAATTTCGTATTCTCACTCCAAAACATATCAAAAACAATGTTTTTTTTTACTTTAAAAATTACTCAACTATTTTTCATACATTGTTAACTCACTCTGGTATTAAAATTACTTTTTCTCACTTCAAAACATATCAAAAACAATGTTTTTTTTTACTTTAAAAATTACTCAACTATTTTTCATACATTGTTAACTCACTCTGGTATTAAAATTACTTTTTCTCACTTCAAAACATATCAAAAACAATGTTTTTTTTTACTTTAAAAATTACTCAACTATTTTTCATACATTGTTAACTCACTCTGGTATTAAAATTTGTATTCTCACTTCAAAACATATCAAAAACAATGTTTTTTTTTACTTTAAAAATTACTCAACTATTTTTCATACATTGTTAACTCACTCTGGTATTAAAATTACTTTTTCTCACTTCAAAACATATCAAAAACAATGTTTTTTTTTACTTTAAAAATTACTCAACTATTTTTCATACATTGTTAACTCACTCTGGTATTAAAATTACTTTTTCTCACTTCAAAACATATCAAAAACAATGTTTTTTTTTACTTTAAAAATTACTCAACTATTTTTCATACATTGTTAACTCACTCTGGTATTAAAATTTTAATTTCCCACTTCAAAACATATCAAAAACAATGTTTTTTTTTACTTTAAAAATTACTCAACTATTTTTCATACATTGTTAACTCACTCTGGTATTAAAATTTTAATTTCTCACTTCAAAACATATCAAAAACAATGTTTTTTTTTACTTTAAAAATTACTCAACTATTTTTCATACATTGTTAACTCACTCTGGTATTAAAATTTGTATTCTCACTTCAAAACATATCAAAAACAATGTTTTTTTTTACTTTAAAAATTACTCAACTATTTTTCATACATTGTTAACTCACTCTGGTATTAAAATTACTTTTTCTCACTTCAAAACATATCAAAAACAATGTTTTTTTTTACTTTAAAAATTACTCAACTATTTTTCATACATTGTTAACTCACTCTGGTATTAAAATTACTTTTTCTCACTTCAAAACATATCAAAAACAATGTTTTTTTTTACTTTAAAAATTACTCAACTATTTTTCATACATTGTTAACTCACTCTGGTATTAAAATTTTAATTTCTCACTTCAAAACATATCAAAAACAATGTTTTTTTTTACTTTAAAAATTACTCAACTATTTTTCATACATTGTTAACTCACTCTGGTATTAAAATTTTAATTTCTCACTTCAAAACATATCAAAAACAATGTTTTTTTTTACTTTAAAAATTACTCAACTATTTTTCATACATTGTTAACTCACTCTGGTATTAAAATTTGTATTCTCACTTCAAAACATATCAAAAACAATGTTTTTTTTTACTTTAAAAATTACTCAACTATTTTTCATACATTGTTAACTCACTCTGGTATTAAAATTTTAATTTCTCACTTCAAAACATATCAAAAACAATGTTTTTTTTTACTTTAAAAATTACTCAACTATTTTTCATACATTGTTAACTCACTCTGGTATTAAAATTTGTATTCTCACTTCAAAACATATCAAAAACAATGTTTTTTTTTACTTTAAAAATTACTCAACTATTTTTCATACATTGTTAACTCACTCTGGTATTAAAATTACTTTTTCTCACTTCAAAACATATCAAAAACAATGTTTTTTTTTACTTTAAAAATTACTCAACTATTTTTCATACATTGTTAACTCACTCTGGTATTAAAATTACTTTTTCTCACTTCAAAACATATCAAAAACAATGTTTTTTTTTACTTTAAAAATTACTCAACTATTTTTCATACATTGTTAACTCACTCTGGTATTAAAATTTTAATTTCCCACTTCAAAACATATCAAAAACAATGTTTTTTTTTACTTTAAAAATTACTCAACTATTTTTCATACATTGTTAACTCACTCTGGTATTAAAATTTCGTATTCTCACTCCAAAACATATCAAAAACAATGTTTTTTTTTACTTTAAAAATTACTCAACTATTTTTCATACATTGTTAACTCACTCTGGTATTAAAATTACTTTTTCTCACTTCAAAACATATCAAAAACAATGTTTTTTTTTACTTTAAAAATTACTCAACTATTTTTCATACATTGTTAACTCACTCTGGTATTAAAATTACTTTTTCTCACTTCAAAACATATCAAAAACAATGTTTTTTTTTACTTTAAAAATTACTCAACTATTTTTCATACATTGTTAACTCACTCTGGTATTAAAATTTTAATTTCCCACTTCAAAACATATCAAAAACAATGTTTTTTTTTACTTTAAAAATTACTCAACTATTTTTCATACATTGTTAACTCACTCTGGTATTAAAATTTTAATTTCTCACTTCAAAACATATCAAAAACAATGTTTTTTTTTACTTTAAAAATTACTCAACTATTTTTCATACATTGTTAACTCACTCTGGTATTAAAATTTGTATTCTCACTTCAAAACATATCAAAAACAATGTTTTTTTTTACTTTAAAAATTACTCAACTATTTTTCATACATTGTTAACTCACTCTGGTATTAAAATTACTTTTTCTCACTTCAAAACATATCAAAAACAATGTTTTTTTTTACTTTAAAAATTACTCAACTATTTTTCATACATTGTTAACTCACTCTGGTATTAAAATTACTTTTTCTCACTTCAAAACATATCAAAAACAATGTTTTTTTTTACTTTAAAAATTACTCAACTATTTTTCATACATTGTTAACTCACTCTGGTATTAAAATTTTAATTTCCCACTTCAAAACATATCAAAAACAATGTTTTTTTTTACTTTAAAAATTACTCAACTATTTTTCATACATTGTTAACTCACTCTGGTATTAAAATTTTAATTTCTCACTTCAAAACATATCAAAAACAATGTTTTTTTTTACTTTAAAAATTACTCAACTATTTTTCATACATTGTTAACTCACTCTGGTATTAAAATTTGTATTCTCACTTCAAAACATATCAAAAACAATGTTTTTTTTTACTTTAAAAATTACTCAACTATTTTTCATACATTGTTAACTCACTCTGGTATTAAAATTACTTTTTCTCACTTCAAAACATATCAAAAACAATGTTTTTTTTTACTTTAAAAATTACTCAACTATTTTTCATACATTGTTAACTCACTCTGGTATTAAAATTACTTTTTCTCACTTCAAAACATATCAAAAACAATGTTTTTTTTTACTTTAAAAATTACTCAACTATTTTTCATACATTGTTAACTCACTCTGGTATTAAAATTTTAATTTCCCACTTCAAAACATATCAAAAACAATGTTTTTTTTTACTTTAAAAATTACTCAACTATTTTTCATACATTGTTAACTCACTCTGGTATTAAAATTTTAATTTCTCACTTCAAAACATATCAAAAACAATGTTTTTTTTTACTTTAAAAATTACTCAACTATTTTTCATACATTGTTAACTCACTCTGGTATTAAAATTTGTATTCTCACTTCAAAACATATCAAAAACAATGTTTTTTTTTACTTTAAAAATTACTCAACTATTTTTCATACATTGTTAACTCACTCTGGTATTAAAATTACTTTTTCTCACTTCAAAACATATCAAAAACAATGTTTTTTTTTACTTTAAAAATTACTCAACTATTTTTCATACATTGTTAACTCACTCTGGTATTAAAATTACTTTTTCTCACTTCAAAGCATATCAAAAACAATGTTTTTTTTTACTTTAAAAATTACTCAACTATTTTTCATACATTGTTAACTCACTCTGGTATTAAAATTACTTTTTCTCACTTCAAAACATATCAAAAAAAATGTTTTTTTTTACTTTAAAAATTACTCAACTATTTTTCATACATTGTTAACTCACTCTGATATTAAAATTACTTTTTCTCACTTCAAAACATATCAAAAACAATGTTTTTTTTTACTTTAAAAATTACTCAACTATTTTTCATACATTGTTAACTCACTCTGGTATTAAAATTACTTTTTCACACTTCAAAACATATCAAAAACAATGTTTTTTTTTACTTTAAAAATTACTCAACTATTTTTCATACATTGTTAACTCACTCTGGTATTAAAATTACTTTTTCACACTTCAAAACATATCAAAAACAATGTTTTTTTTTACTTTAAAAATTACTCAACTATTTTTCATACATTGTTAACTCACTCTGGTATTAAAATTTGTATTCTCACTTCAAAACATATCAAAAAAAATGTTTTTTTTTACTTTAAAAATTACTCAACTATTTTTCATACATTGTTAGCTCACTCTGATATTAAAATTACTTTTTCTCACTTCAAAACATATCAAAAACAATGTTTTTTTTTACTTTAAAAATTACTCAACTATTTTTCATACATTGTTAACTCACTCTGGTATTAAAATTACTTTTTCTCACTTCAAAACATATCAAAAACAATGTTTTTTTTTACTTTAAAAATTACTCAACTATTTTTCATACATTGTTAACTCACTCTGGTATTAAAATTACTTTTTCTCACTTCAAAACATATCAAAAACAATGTTTTTTTTTACTTTAAAAATTACTCAACTATTTTTCATACATTGTTAGCTCACTCTGATATTAAAATTACTTTTTCTCACTTCAAAACATATCAAAAACAATGTTTTTTTTTACTTTAAAAATTACTCAACTATTTTTCATACATTGTTAACTCACTCTGGTATTAAAATTTTAATTTCTCACTTCAAAACATATCAAAAACAATGTTTTTTTTTACTTTAAAAATTACTCAACTATTTTTCATACATTGTTAGCTCACTCTGATATTAAAATTACTTTTTCTCACTTCAAAACATATCAAAAACAATGTTTTTTTTTACTTTAAAAATTACTCAACTATTTTTCATACATTGTTAACTCACTCTGGTATTAAAATTACTTTTTCTCACTTCAAAACATATCAAAAACAATGTTTTTTTTTACTTTAAAAATTACTCAACTATTTTTCATACATTGTTAACTCACTCTGGTATTAAAATTTGTATTCTCACTTCAAAACATATCAAAAACAATGTTTTTTTTTACTTTAAAAATTACTCAACTATTTTTCATACATTGTTAGCTCACTCTGATATTAAAATTACTTTTTCTCACTTCAAAACATATCAAAAACAATGTTTTTTTTTACTTTAAAAATTACTCAACTATTTTTCATACATTGTTAACTCACTCTGGTATTAAAATTACTTTTTCTCACTTCAAAACATATCAAAAACAATGTTTTTTTTTACTTTAAAAATTACTCAACTATTTTTCATACATTGTTAACTCACTCTGGTATTAAAATTACTTTTTCTCACTTCAAAACATATCAAAAACAATGTTTTTTTTTACTTTAAAAATTACTCAACTATTTTTCATACATTGTTAGCTCACTCTGGTATTAAAATTACTTTTTCTCACTTCAAAACATATCAAAAACAATGTTTTTTTTTACTTTAAAAATTACTCAACTATTTTTCATACATTGTTAACTCACTCTGGTATTAAAATTTGTATTCTCACTTCAAAACATATCAAAAACAATGTTTTTTTTTACTTTAAAAATTACTCAACTATTTTTCATACATTGTTAGCTCACTCTGATATTAAAATTACTTTTTCTCACTTCAAAACATATCAAAAACAATGTTTTTTTTTACTTTAAAAATTACTCAACTATTTTTCATACATTGTTAACTCACTCTGGTATTAAAATTACTTTTTCTCACTTCAAAACATATCAAAAACAATGTTTTTTTTTACTTTAAAAATTACTCAACTATTTTTCATACATTGTTAGCTCACTCTGATATTAAAATTACTTTTTCTCACTTCAAAACATATCAAAAACAATGTTTTTTTTTACTTTAAAAATTACTCAACTATTTTTCATACATTGTTAACTCACTCTGGTATTAAAATTACTTTTTCTCACTTCAAAACATATCAAAAAAAATGTTTTTTTTTACTTTAAAAATTACTCAACTATTTTTCATACATTGTTAGCTCACTCTGATATTAAAATTACTTTTTCTCACTTCAAAACATATCAAAAACAATGTTTTTTTTTACTTTAAAAATTACTCAACTATTTTTCATACATTGTTAACTCACTCTGATATTAAAATTACTTTTTCTCACTTCAAAACATATCAAAAACAATGTTTTTTTTTACTTTAAAAATTACTCAACTATTTTTCATACATTGTTAACTCACTCTGGTATTAAAATTACTTTTTCTCACTTCAAAACATATCAAAAACAATGTTTTTTTTTACTTTAAAAATTACTCAACTATTTTTCATACATTGTTAACTCACTCTGGTATTAAAATTTGTATTCTCACTTCAAAACATATCAAAAACAATGTTTTTTTTTACTTTAAAAATTACTCAACTATTTTTCATACATTGTTAACTCACTCTGGTATTAAAATTACTTTTTCTCACTTCAAAACATATCAAAAACAATGTTTTTTTTTACTTTAAAAATTACTCAACTATTTTTCATACATTGTTAGCTCACTCTGGTATTAAAATTACTTTTTCTCACTTCAAAACATATCAAAAACAATGTTTTTTTTTACTTTAAAAATTACTCAACTATTTTTCATACATTGTTAACTCACTCTGGTATTAAAATTACTTTTTCTCACTTCAAAACATATCAAAAAAAATGTTTTTTTTTACTTTAAAAATTACTCAACTATTTTTCATACATTGTTAGCTCACTCTGATATTAAAATTACTTTTTCTCACTTCAAAACATATCAAAAACAATGTTTTTTTTTACTTTAAAAATTACTCAACTATTTTTCATACATTGTTAACTCACTCTGGTATTAAAATTTGTATTCTCACTTCAAAACATATCAAAAACAATGTTTTTTTTTACTTTAAAAATTACTCAACTATTTTTCATACATTGTTAGCTCACTCTGGTATTAAAATTACTTTTTCTCACTTCAAAACATATCAAAAACAATGTTTTTTTTTACTTTAAAAATTACTCAACTATTTTTCATACATTGTTAACTCACTCTGGTATTAAAATTACTTTTTCTCACTTCAAAACATATCAAAAACAATGTTTTTTTTTACTTTAAAAATTACTCAACTATTTTTCATACATTGTTAGCTCACTCTGGTATTAAAATTACTTTTTCTCACTTCAAAACATATCAAAAACAATGTTTTTTTTTACTTTAAAAATTACTCAACTATTTTTCATACATTGTTAGCTCACTCTGGTATTAAAATTACTTTTTCTCACTTCAAAACATATCAAAAACAATGTTTTTTTTTACTTTAAAAATTACTCAACTATTTTTCATACATTGTTAGCTCACTCTGGTATTAAAATTACTTTTTCTCACTTCAAAACATATCAAAAACAATGTTTTTTTTTACTTTAAAAATTACTCAACTATTTTTCATACATTGTTAACTCACTCTGGTATTAAAATTACTTTTTCTCACTTCAAAACATATCAAAAACAATGTTTTTTTTTACTTTAAAAATTACTCAACTATTTTTCATACATTGTTAACTCACTCTGGTATTAAAATTACTTTTTCTCACTTCAAAACATATCAAAAACAATGTTTTTTTTTACTTTAAAAATTACTCAACTATTTTTCATACATTGTTAGCTCACTCTGGTATTAAAATTACTTTTTCTCACTTCAAAACATATCAAAAACAATGTTTTTTTTTACTTTAAAAATTACTCAACTATTTTTCATACATTGTTAACTCACTCTGGTATTAAAATTTGTATTCTCACTTCAAAACATATCAAAAACAATGTTTTTTTTTACTTTAAAAATTACTCAACTATTTTTCATACATTGTTAACTCACTCTGGTATTAAAATTTGTATTCTCACTTCAAAACATATCAAAAACAATGTTTTTTTTTACTTTAAAAATTACTCAACTATTTTTCATACATTGTTAACTCACTCTGGTATTAAAATTACTTTTTCTCACTTCAAAACATATCAAAAACAATGTTTTTTTTTACTTTAAAAATTACTCAACTATTTTTCATACATTGTTAACTCACTCTGATATTAAAATTACTTTTTCTCACTTCAAAACATATCAAAAACAATGTTTTTTTTTACTTTAAAAATTACTCAACTATTTTTCATACATTGTTAGCTCACTCTGATATTAAAATTACTTTTTCTCACTTCAAAACATATCAAAAACAATGTTTTTTTTTACTTTAAAAATTACTCAACTATTTTTCATACATTGTTAACTCACTCTGGTATTAAAATTACTTTTTCTCACTTCAAAACATATCAAAAACAATGTTTTTTTTTACTTTAAAAATTACTCAACTATTTTTCATACATTGTTAACTCACTCTGGTATTAAAATTACTTTTTCTCACTTCAAAACATATCAAAAACAATGTTTTTTTTTACTTTAAAAATTACTCAACTATTTTTCATACATTGTTAACTCACTCTGGTATTAAAATTTTAATTTCTCACTTCAAAACATATCAAAAACAATGTTTTTTTTTACTTTAAAAATTACTCAACTATTTTTCATACATTGTTAACTCACTCTGGTATTAAAATTTGTATTCTCACTTCAAAACATATCAAAAACAATGTTTTTTTTTACTTTAAAAATTACTCAACTATTTTTCATACATTGTTAACTCACTCTGGTATTAAAATTACTTTTTCTCACTTCAAAACATATCAAAAAAAATGTTTTTTTTTACTTTAAAAATTACTCAACTATTTTTCATACATTGTTAGCTCACTCTGATATTAAAATTACTTTTTCTCACTTCAAAACATATCAAAAACAATGTTTTTTTTTACTTTAAAAATTACTCAACTATTTTTCATACATTGTTAACTCACTCTGGTATTAAAATTTGTATTCTCACTTCAAAACATATCAAAAACAATGTTTTTTTTTACTTTAAAAATTACTCAACTATTTTTCATACATTGTTAACTCACTCTGGTATTAAAATTTGTATTCTCACTTCAAAACATATCAAAAACAATGTTTTTTTTTACTTTAAAAATTACTCAACTATTTTTCATACATTGTTAACTCACTCTGGTATTAAAATTACTTTTTCTCACTTCAAAACATATCAAAAAAAATGTTTTTTTTTACTTTAAAAATTACTCAACTATTTTTCATACATTGTTAGCTCACTCTGATATTAAAATTACTTTTTCTCACTTCAAAACATATCAAAAACAATGTTTTTTTTTACTTTAAAAATTACTCAACTATTTTTCATACATTGTTAACTCACTCTGGTATTAAAATTTGTATTCTCACTTCAAAACATATCAAAAACAATGTTTTTTTTTACTTTAAAAATTACTCAACTATTTTTCATACATTGTTAACTCACTCTGGTATTAAAATTTGTATTCTCACTTCAAAACATATCAAAAACAATGTTTTTTTTTACTTTAAAAATTACTCAACTATTTTTCATACATTGTTAGCTCACTCTGATATTAAAATTACTTTTTCTCACTTCAAAACATATCAAAAACAATGTTTTTTTTTACTTTAAAAATTACTCAACTATTTTTCATACATTGTTAACTCACTCTGGTATTAAAATTACTTTTTCTCACTTCAAAACATATCAAAAACAATGTTTTTTTTTACTTTAAAAATTACTCAACTATTTTTCATACATTGTTAACTCACTCTGGTATTAAAATTTGTATTCTCACTTCAAAACATATCAAAAACAATGTTTTTTTTTACTTTAAAAATTACTCAACTATTTTTCATACATTGTTAGCTCACTCTGATATTAAAATTACTTTTTCTCACTTCAAAACATATCAAAAACAATGTTTTTTTTTTACTTTAAAAATTACTCAACTATTTTTCATACATTGTTAACTCACTCTGGTATTAAAATTTTAATTTCTCACTTCAAAACATATCAAAAACAATGTTTTTTTTTACTTTAAAAATTACTCAACTATTTTTCATACATTGTTAACTCACTCTGGTATTAAAATTTGTATTCTCACTTCAAAACATATCAAAAACAATGTTTTTTTTTACTTTAAAAATTACTCAACTATTTTTCATACATTGTTAACTCACTCTGGTATTAAAATTACTTTTTCTCACTTCAAAACATATCAAAAAAAATGTTTTTTTTTACTTTAAAAATTACTCAACTATTTTTCATACATTGTTAGCTCACTCTGATATTAAAATTACTTTTTCTCACTTCAAAACATATCAAAAACAATGTTTTTTTTTACTTTAAAAATTACTCAACTATTTTTCATACATTGTTAACTCACTCTGGTATTAAAATTTGTATTCTCACTTCAAAACATATCAAAAACAATGTTTTTTTTTACTTTAAAAATTACTCAACTATTTTTCATACATTGTTAACTCACTCTGGTATTAAAATTTGTATTCTCACTTCAAAACATATCAAAAACAATGTTTTTTTTTACTTTAAAAATTACTCAACTATTTTTCATACATTGTTAACTCACTCTGGTATTAAAATTACTTTTTCTCACTTCAAAACATATCAAAAAAAATGTTTTTTTTTACTTTAAAAATTACTCAACTATTTTTCATACATTGTTAGCTCACTCTGATATTAAAATTACTTTTTCTCACTTCAAAACATATCAAAAACAATGTTTTTTTTTACTTTAAAAATTACTCAACTATTTTTCATACATTGTTAACTCACTCTGGTATTAAAATTTGTATTCTCACTTCAAAACATATCAAAAACAATGTTTTTTTTTACTTTAAAAATTACTCAACTATTTTTCATACATTGTTAACTCACTCTGGTATTAAAATTTGTATTCTCACTTCAAAACATATCAAAAACAATGTTTTTTTTTACTTTAAAAATTACTCAACTATTTTTCATACATTGTTAGCTCACTCTGATATTAAAATTACTTTTTCTCACTTCAAAACATATCAAAAACAATGTTTTTTTTTACTTTAAAAATTACTCAACTATTTTTCATACATTGTTAACTCACTCTGGTATTAAAATTACTTTTTCTCACTTCAAAACATATCAAAAACAATGTTTTTTTTTACTTTAAAAATTACTCAACTATTTTTCATACATTGTTAACTCACTCTGGTATTAAAATTTGTATTCTCACTTCAAAACATATCAAAAACAATGTTTTTTTTTACTTTAAAAATTACTCAACTATTTTTCATACATTGTTAGCTCACTCTGATATTAAAATTACTTTTTCTCACTTCAAAACATATCAAAAACAATGTTTTTTTTTACTTTAAAAATTACTCAACTATTTTTCATACATTGTTAGCTCACTCTGATATTAAAATTACTTTTTCTCACTTCAAAACATATCAAAAACAATGTTTTTTTTTACTTTAAAAATTACTCAACTATTTTTCATACATTGTTAACTCACTCTGGTATTAAAATTACTTTTTCTCACTTCAAAACATATCAAAAACAATGTTTTTTTTTACTTTAAAAATTACTCAACTATTTTTCATACATTGTTAACTCACTCTGATATTAAAATTTGTATTCTCACTTCAAAACATATCAAAAACAATGTTTTTTTTTACTTTAAAAATTACTCAACTATTTTTCATACATTGTTAACTCACTCTGATATTAAAATTACTTTTTCTCACTTCAAAACATATCAAAAACAATGTTTTTTTTTACTTTAAAAATTACTCAACTATTTTTCATACATTGTTAGCTCACTCTGATATTAAAATTACTTTTTCTCACTTCAAAACATATCAAAAACAATGTTTTTTTTTACTTTAAAAATTACTCAACTATTTTTCATACATTGTTAACTCACTCTGGTATTAAAATTTCGTATTCTCACTCCAAAACATATCAAAAACAATGTTTTTTTTTACTTTAAAAATTACTCAACTATTTTTCATACATTGTTAACTCACTCTGGTATTAAAATTACTTTTTCTCACTTCAAAACATATCAAAAACAATGTTTTTTTTTACTTTAAAAATTACTCAACTATTTTTCATACATTGTTAACTCACTCTGGTATTAAAATTTTAATTTCCCACTTCAAAACATATCAAAAACAATGTTTTTTTTTACTTTAAAAATTACTCAACTATTTTTCATACATTGTTAACTCACTCTGGTATTAAAATTTTAATTTCTCACTTCAAAACATATCAAAAACAATGTTTTTTTTTACTTTAAAAATTACTCAACTATTTTTCATACATTGTTAACTCACTCTGGTATTAAAATTTGTATTCTCACTTCAAAACATATCAAAAACAATGTTTTTTTTTACTTTAAAAATTACTCAACTATTTTTCATACATTGTTAACTCACTCTGGTATTAAAATTACTTTTTCTCACTTCAAAACATATCAAAAAAAATGTTTTTTTTTACTTTAAAAATTACTCAACTATTTTTCATACATTGTTAGCTCACTCTGATATTAAAATTACTTTTTCTCACTTCAAAACATATCAAAAACAATGTTTTTTTTTACTTTAAAAATTACTCAACTATTTTTCATACATTGTTAACTCACTCTGGTATTAAAATTTGTATTCTCACTTCAAAACATATCAAAAACAATGTTTTTTTTTACTTTAAAAATTACTCAACTATTTTTCATACATTGTTAACTCACTCTGGTATTAAAATTTGTATTCTCACTTCAAAACATATCAAAAACAATGTTTTTTTTTACTTTAAAAATTACTCAACTATTTTTCATACATTGTTAGCTCACTCTGATATTAAAATTACTTTTTCTCACTTCAAAACATATCAAAAACAATGTTTTTTTTTACTTTAAAAATTACTCAACTATTTTTCATACATTGTTAACTCACTCTGGTATTAAAATTACTTTTTCTCACTTCAAAACATATCAAAAACAATGTTTTTTTTTACTTTAAAAATTACTCAACTATTTTTCATACATTGTTAACTCACTCTGGTATTAAAATTTGTATTCTCACTTCAAAACATATCAAAAACAATGTTTTTTTTTACTTTAAAAATTACTCAACTATTTTTCATACATTGTTAGCTCACTCTGATATTAAAATTACTTTTTCTCACTTCAAAACATATCAAAAACAATGTTTTTTTTTACTTTAAAAATTACTCAACTATTTTTCATACATTGTTAACTCACTCTGGTATTAAAATTACTTTTTCTCACTTCAAAACATATCAAAAACAATGTTTTTTTTTACTTTAAAAATTACTCAACTATTTTTCATACATTGTTAACTCACTCTGGTATTAAAATTTTAATTTCCCACTTCAAAACATATCAAAAACAATGTTTTTTTTTACTTTAAAAATTACTCAACTATTTTTCATACATTGTTAACTCACTCTGGTATTAAAATTACTTTTTCTCACTTCAAAACATATCAAAAACAATGTTTTTTTTTACTTTAAAAATTACTCAACTATTTTTCATACATTGTTAACTCACTCTGGTTAAAAATTTCGTATTCTCACTCCAAAACATATCAAAAACAATGTTTTTTTTTACTTTAAAAATTACTCAACTATTTTTCATACATTGTTAACTCACTCTGGTATTAAAATTACTTTTTCTCACTTCAAAACATATCAAAAACAATGTTTTTTTTTACTTTAAAAATTACTCAACTATTTTTCATACATTGTTAACTCACTCTGGTATTAAAATTTTAATTTCCCACTTCAAAACATATCAAAAACAATGTTTTTTTTTACTTTAAAAATTACTCAACTATTTTTCATACATTGTTAACTCACTCTGGTATTAAAATTTTAATTTCTCACTTCAAAACATATCAAAAACAATGTTTTTTTTTACTTTAAAAATTACTCAACTATTTTTCATACATTGTTAACTCACTCTGGTATTAAAATTTGTATTCTCACTTCAAAACATATCAAAAACAATGTTTTTTTTTACTTTAAAAATTACTCAACTATTTTTCATACATTGTTAACTCACTCTGGTATTAAAATTACTTTTTCTCACTTCAAAACATATCAAAAACAATGTTTTTTTTTACTTTAAAAATTACTCAACTATTTTTCATACATTGTTAACTCACTCTGGTATTAAATTAATTTTAATACCAGAGTGAGTTAACAATGTATGAAAAATAGTTGAGTAATTTTTAAAGTAAAAAAAAACATTGTTTTTGATATGTTTTGAAGTGAGAAAAAGTAATTTTAATACCAGAGTGAGTTAACAATGTATGAAAAATAGTTGAGTAATTTTTAAAGTAAAAAAAAAACATTGTTTTTGATATGTTTTGAAGTGAGAATACAAATTTTAATACCAGAGTGAGTTAACAATGTATGAAAAATAGTTGAGTAATTTTTAAAGTAAAAAAAAACATTGTTTTTGATATGTTTTGAAGTGAGAAATTAAAATTTTAATACCAGAGTGAGTTAACAATGTATGAAAAATAGTTGAGTAATTTTTAAAGTAAAAAAAAACATTGTTTTTGATATGTTTTGAAGTGGGAAATTAAAATTTTAATACCAGAGTGAGTTAACAATGTATGAAAAATAGTTGAGTAATTTTTAAAGTAAAAAAAAACATTGTTTTTGATATGTTTTGAAGTGAGAAAAAGTAATTTTAATACCAGAGTGAGTTAACAATGTATGAAAAATAGTTGAGTAATTTTTAAAGTAAAAAAAAAACATTGTTTTTTGATATGTTTTGGAGTGAGAATACGAAATTTTTAACCAGAGTGAGTTAACAATGTATGAAAAATAGTTGAGTAATTTTTAAAGTAAAAAAAAACATTGTTTTTGATATGTTTTGAAGTGAGAAAAAGTAATTTAATACCAGAGTGAGTTAACAATGTATGAAAAATAGTTGAGTAATTTTTAAAGTAAAAAAAAACATTGTTTTTGATATGTTTTGAAGTGGGAAATTAAAATTTTAATACCAGAGTGAGTTAACAATGTATGAAAAATAGTTGAGTAATTTTTAAAGTAAAAAAAAACATTGTTTTTGATATGTTTTGAAGTGAGAAAAAGTAATTTTAATACCAGAGTGAGTTAACAATGTATGAAAAATAGTTGAGTAATTTTTAAAGTAAAAAAAAACATTGTTTTTGATATGTTTTGAAGTGAGAAAAAGTAATTTTAATATCAGAGTGAGCTAACAATGTATGAAAAATAGTTGAGTAATTTTTAAAGTAAAAAAAAACATTGTTTTGATATGTTTTGAAGTGAGAATACAAATTTTAATACCAGAGTGAGTTAACAATGTATGAAAAATAGTTGAGTAATTTTTAAAGTAAAAAAAAAACATTGTTTTTGATATGTTTTGAAGTGAGAAAAAGTAATTTTAATACCAGAGTGAGTTAACAATGTATGAAAAATAGTTGAGTAATTTTTAAAGTAAAAAAAACATTGTTTTTGATATGTTTTGAAGTGAGAAAAAGTAATTTTAATATCAGAGTGAGCTAACAATGTATGAAAAATAGTTGAGTAATTTTTAAAGTAAAAAAAAACATTGTTTTTGATATGTTTTGAAGTGAGAATACAAATTTTAATACCAGAGTGAGTTAACAATGTATGAAAAATAGTTGAGTAATTTTTAAAGTAAAAAAAAACATTGTTTTTGATATGTTTTTGAAGTGAGAATACAAATTTTAATACCAGAGTGAGTTAACAATGTATGAAAAATAGTTGAGTAATTTTTTAAAGTAAAAAAAACATTGTTTTTGATATGTTTTGAAGTGAGAAAAAGTAATTTTAATATCAGAGTGAGCTAACAATGTATGAAAAATAGTTGAGTAATTTTTAAAGTAAAAAAAAAACATTTTTTTTGATATGTTTTGAAGTGAGAAAAAGTAATTTTAATACCAGAGTGAGTTAACAATGTATGAAAAATAGTTGAGTAATTTTTAAAGTAAAAAAAAACATTGTTTTTGATATGTTTTGAAGTGAGAATACAAATTTTTAATACCAGAGTGAGTTAACAATGTATGAAAAATAGTTGAGTAATTTTTTAAAGTAAAAAAAAACATTGTTTTTGATATGTTTTGAAGTGAGAAATTAAAATTTTAATACCAGAGTGAGTTAACAATGTATGAAAAATAGTTGAGTAATTTTTAAAGTAAAAAAAAACATTGTTTTTGATATGTTTTGAAGTGGGAAATTAAAATTTTAATACCAGAGTGAGTTAACAATGTATGAAAAATAGTTGAGTAATTTTTAAAGTAAAAAAAAACATTGTTTTTGATATGTTTTGAAGTGAGAAAAAGTAATTTTAATACCAGAGTGAGTTAACAATGTATGAAAAATAGTTGAGTAATTTTTTAAAGTAAAAAAAAACATTGTTTTTGATATGTTTTGGAGTGAGAATACGAAATTTTAATACCAGAGTGAGTTAACAATGTATGAAAAATAGTTGAGTAATTTTTAAAGTAAAAAAAAACATTGTTTTTGATATGTTTTGAAGTGAGAAAAAGTAATTTTAATATCAGAGTGAGCTAACAATGTATGAAAAATAGTTGAGTAATTTTTAAAGTAAAAAAAAACATTGTTTTTGATATGTTTTGAAGTGAGAAAAAGTAATTTTAATATCAGAGTGAGTTAACAATGTATGAAAAATAGTTGAGTAATTTTTAAAGTAAAAAAAAACATTGTTTTTGATATGTTTTGAAGTGAGAATACAAATTTTAATATCAGAGGTGAGTTAACAATGTATGAAAAATAGTTGAGTAATTTTTAAAGTAAAAAAAAACATTGTTTTTGATATGTTTTGAAGTGAGAAAAAGTAATTTTTAATACCAGAGTGAGTTAACAATGTATGAAAAATAGTTGAGTAATTTTTAAAGTAAAAAAAAACATTGTTTTGATATGTTTTGAAGTGAGGAAAAAGTAATTTTTAATATCAGAGTGAGCTAACAATGTATGAAAAATAGTTGAGTAATTTTTAAAGTAAAAAAAAAACATTGTTTTTGATATGTTTTGAAGTGAGAAAAAGTAATTTTAATATCAGAGTGAGCTAACAATGTATGAAAAATAGTTGAGTAATTTTTAAAGTAAAAAAAAACATTGTTTTTTGATATGTTTTGAAGTGAGAATACAAATTTTAATACCAGAGTGAGTTAACAATGTATGAAAAATAGTTGAGTAATTTTTAAAGTAAAAAAAAACATTGTTTTTGATATGTTTTGAAGTGAGAAAAAGTAATTTTAATACCAGAGTGAGTTAACAATGTATGAAAAATAGTTGAGTAATTTTTAAAGTAAAAAAAAACATTGTTTTTGATATGTTTTGAAGTGAGAAAAAGTAATTTTAATATCAGAGTGAGCTAACAATGTATGAAAAATAGTTGAGTAATTTTTAAAGTAAAAAAAAACATTGTTTTTTGATATGTTTTGAAGTGAGAATACAAATTTTAATACCAGAGTGAGTTAACAATGTATGAAAAATAGTTGAGTAATTTTTTAAAGTAAAAAAAAACATTGTTTTTGATATGTTTTGAAGTGAGAATACAAATTTTAATACCAGAGTGAGTTAACAATGTATGAAAAATAGTTGAGTAATTTTTAAAGTAAAAAAAAACATTGTTTTTGATATGTTTTGAAGTGAGAAAAAGTAATTTTAATATCAGAGTGAGCTAACAATGTATGAAAAATAGTTGAGTAATTTTTAAAGTAAAAAAAAACATTTTTTTTGATATGTTTTGAAGTGAGAAAAAGTAATTTTAATACCAGAGTGAGTTAACAATGTATGAAAAATAGTTGAGTAATTTTTTAAAGTAAAAAAAAACATTGTTTTTGATATGTTTTGAAGTGAGAATACAAATTTTAATACCAGAGTGAGTTAACAATGTATGAAAAATAGTTGAGTAATTTTTAAAGTAAAAAAAAACATTGTTTTTGATATGTTTTGAAGTGAGAATACAAATTTTAATACCAGAGTGAGTTAACAATGTATGAAAAATAGTTGAGTAATTTTTAAAGTAAAAAAAAACATTGTTTTTGATATGTTTTGAAGTGAGAAAAAGTAATTTTAATATCAGAGTGAGCTAACAATGTATGAAAAATAGTTGAGTAATTTTTAAAGTAAAAAAAAACATTTTTTTTGATATGTTTTGAAGTGAGAAAAAGTAATTTTAATACCAGAGTGAGTTAACAATGTATGAAAAAATAGTTGAGTAATTTTTAAAGTAAAAAAAAACATTGTTTTTGATATGTTTTGAAGTGAGAATACAAATTTTAATACCAGAGTGAGTTAACAATGTATGAAAAATAGTTGAGTAATTTTTAAAGTAAAAAAAAACATTGTTTTTGATATGTTTTGAAGTGAGAAATTAAAATTTTAATACCAGAGTGAGTTAACAATGTATGAAAAATAGTTGAGTAATTTTTAAAGTAAAAAAAAACATTGTTTTTGATATGTTTTGAAGTGAGAAAAAGTAATTTTAATATCAGAGTGAGCTAACAATGTATGAAAAATAGTTGAGTAATTTTTAAAGTAAAAAAAAACATTGTTTTTGATATGTTTTGAAGTGAGAATACAAATTTTAATACCAGAGTGAGTTAACAATGTATGAAAAATAGTTTGAGTAATTTTTAAAGTAAAAAAAAACATTGTTTTTGATATGTTTTGAAGTGAGAAAAAGTAATTTTAATACCAGAGTGAGTTAACAATGTATGAAAAATAGTTGAGTAATTTTTAAAGTAAAAAAAAACATTGTTTTTGATATGTTTTGAAGTGAGAAAAAGTAATTTTAATATCAGAGTGAGCTAACAATGTATGAAAAATAGTTGAGTAATTTTTAAAGTAAAAAAAAACATTGTTTTTGATATGTTTTGAAGTGAGAATACAAATTTTAATACCAGAGTGAGTTAACAATGTATGAAAAATAGTTGAGTAATTTTTAAAGTAAAAAAAAACATTGTTTTTGATATGTTTTGAAGTGAGAATACAAATTTTAATACCAGAGTGAGTTAACAATGTATGAAAAATAGTTGAGTAATTTTTAAAGTAAAAAAAAAACATTGTTTTTGATATGTTTTGAAGTGAGAAAAAGTAATTTAATATCAGAGTGAGCTAACAATGTATGAAAAATAGTTGAGTAATTTTTAAAGTAAAAAAAAAACATTTTTTTTGATATGTTTTGAAGTGAGAAAAAGTAATTTTAATACCAGAGTGAGTTAACAATGTATGAAAAATAGTTGAGTAATTTTTAAAGTAAAAAAAAACATTGTTTTTGATATGTTTTGAAGTGAGAATACAAATTTTAATACCAGAGTGAGTTAACAATGTATGAAAAATAGTTGAGTAATTTTTAAAGTAAAAAAAAACATTGTTTTTGATATGTTTTGAAGTGAGAATACAAATTTTAATACCAGAGTGAGTTAACAATGTATGAAAAATAGTTGAGTAATTTTTAAAGTAAAAAAAAACATTGTTTTTGATATGTTTTGAAGTGAGAAAAAGTAATTTTAATATCAGAGTGAGCTAACAATGTATGAAAAATAGTTGAGTAATTTTTAAAGTAAAAAAAAACATTTTTTTTGATATGTTTTTGAAGTGAGAAAAAGTAATTTTAATACCAGAGTGAGTTAACAATGTATGAAAAATAGTTGAGTAATTTTTAAAGTAAAAAAAAACATTGTTTTTGATATGTTTTGAAGTGAGAATACAAATTTTAATACCAGAGTGAGTTAACAATGTATGAAAAATAGTTGAGTAATTTTTAAAGTAAAAAAAAACATTGTTTTTGATATGTTTTTGAAGTGAGAAATTAAAATTTTAATACCAGAGTGAGTTAACAATGTATGAAAAATAGTTGAGTAATTTTTAAAGTAAAAAAAAAACATTGTTTTTGATATGTTTTGAAGTGAGAAAAAGTAATTTTAATACCAGAGTGAGTTAACAATGTATGAAAAAATAGTTGAGTAATTTTTAAAGTAAAAAAAAACATTGTTTTTGATATGTTTTGAAGTGAGAAAAAGTAATTTTAATACCAGAGTGAGTTAACAATGTATGAAAAATAGTTGAGTAATTTTTAAAGTAAAAAAAAACATTGTTTTTGATATGTTTTGAAGTGAGAAAAAGTAATTTTAATATCAGAGTGAGCTAACAATGTATGAAAAATAGTTGAGTAATTTTTAAAGTAAAAAAAAACATTGTTTTTGATATGTTTTGAAGTGAGAAAAAGTAATTTTAATATCAGAGTGAGTTAACAATGTATGAAAAATAGTTGAGTAATTTTTAAAGTAAAAAAAAACATTGTTTTTGATATGTTTTGAAGTGAGAAAAAGTAATTTTAATACCAGAGTGAGTTAACAATGTATGAAAAATAGTTGAGTAATTTTTAAAGTAAAAAAAAACATTGTTTTTGATATGTTTTGAAGTGAGAATACAAATTTTAATACCAGAGTGAGTTAACAATGTATGAAAAATAGTTGAGTAATTTTTAAAGTAAAAAAAAACATTGTTTTTGATATGTTTTGAAGTGAGAATACAAATTTTAATACCAGAGTGAGTTAACAATGTATGAAAAATAGTTGAGTAATTTTTAAAGTAAAAAAAAACATTGTTTTTGATATGTTTTGAAGTGAGGAAAAAGTAATTTTAATACCAGAGTGAGCTAACAATGTATGAAAAAATAGTTGAGTAATTTTTAAAGTAAAAAAAAACATTGTTTTTGATATGTTTTGAAGTGAGAAAAAGTAATTTTAATACCAGAGTGAGTTAACAATGTATGAAAAATAGTTGAGTAATTTTTAAAGTAAAAAAAAACATTGTTTTTGATATGTTTTGAAGTGAGAAAAAGTAATTTTAAATACCAGAGTGAGTTAACAATGTATGAAAAATAGTTGAGTAATTTTTAAAGTAAAAAAAAACATTGTTTTTGATATGTTTTGAAGTGAGAAAAAGTAATTTTAATACCAGAGTGAGCTAACAATGTATGAAAAATAGTTGAGTAATTTTTAAAGTAAAAAAAAACATTGTTTTTGATATGTTTTGAAGTGAGAAAAAGTAATTTTAATACCAGAGTGAGCTAACAATGTATGAAAAATAGTTGAGTAATTTTTAAAGTAAAAAAAAACATTGTTTTTGATATGTTTTGAAGTGAGAAAAAGTAATTTTAATACCAGAGTGAGCTAACAATGTATGAAAAATAGTTGAGTAATTTTTAAAGTAAAAAAAAACATTGTTTTTGATATGTTTTGAAGTGAGAAAAAGTAATTTTAATACCAGAGTGAGTTAACAATGTATGAAAAATAGTTGAGTAATTTTTAAAGTAAAAAAAAACATTGTTTTTGATATGTTTTGAAGTGAGAAAAAGTAATTTTAATACCAGAGTGAGCTAACAATGTATGAAAAATAGTTTGAGTAATTTTTAAAGTAAAAAAAAACATTGTTTTTGATATGTTTTGAAGTGAGAATACAAATTTTAATACCAGAGTGAGTTAACAATGTATGAAAAATAGTTGAGTAATTTTTAAAGTAAAAAAAAACATTGTTTTTGATATGTTTTGAAGTGAGAAAAAGTAATTTTAATATCAGAGTGAGCTAACAATGTATGAAAAATAGTTGAGTAATTTTTAAAGTAAAAAAAAACATTTTTTTTGATATGTTTTGAAGTGAGAAAAAGTAATTTTAATACCAGAGTGAGTTAACAATGTATGAAAAATAGTTGAGTAATTTTTAAAGTAAAAAAAAAACATTGTTTTTGATATGTTTTGAAGTGAGAAAAAGTAATTTTAATACCAGAGTGAGCTAACAATGTATGAAAAATAGTTGAGTAATTTTTAAAGTAAAAAAAAACATTGTTTTTGATATGTTTTGAAGTGAGAAAAAGTAATTTTAATACCAGAGTGAGTTAACAATGTATGAAAAATAGTTGAGTAATTTTTAAAGTAAAAAAAAAACATTGTTTTTGATATGTTTTGAAGTGAGAATACAAATTTTAATACCAGAGTGAGTTAACAATGTATGAAAAATAGTTGAGTAATTTTTAAAGTAAAAAAAAAACATTGTTTTTGATATGTTTTGAAGTGAGAAAAAGTAATTTTAATACCAGAGTGAGTTAACAATGTATGAAAAATAGTTGAGTAATTTTTAAAGTAAAAAAAAACATTGTTTTTGATATGTTTTGAAGTGAGAAAAAGTAATTTTAATATCAGAGTGAGTTAACAATGTATGAAAAATAGTTGAGTAATTTTTAAAGTAAAAAAAAAACATTGTTTTTGATATGTTTTGAAGTGAGAAAAAGTAATTTTAATATCAGAGTGAGCTAACAATGTATGAAAAATAGTTGAGTAATTTTTTAAAGTAAAAAAAAACATTTTTTTTGATATGTTTTGAAGTGAGAAAAAGTAATTTTAATACCAGAGTGAGTTAACAATGTATGAAAAATAGTTGAGTAATTTTTAAAGTAAAAAAAAACATTGTTTTTGATATGTTTTGAAGTGAGAAAAAGTAATTTTAATATCAGAGTGAGCTAACAATGTATGAAAAATAGTTGAGTAATTTTTAAAGTAAAAAAAAACATTGTTTTTGATATGTTTTGAAGTGAGAAAAAGTAATTTTAATACCAGAGTGAGTTAACAATGTATGAAAAATAGTTGAGTAATTTTTAAAGTAAAAAAAAACATTGTTTTTGATATGTTTTGAAGTGAGAAAAAGTAATTTTAATATCAGAGTGAGCTAACAATGTATGAAAAATAGTTGAGTAATTTTTAAAGTAAAAAAAAACATTGTTTTTGATATGTTTTGAAGTGAGAATACAAATTTTAATACCAGAGTGAGTTAACAATGTATGAAAAATAGTTGAGTAATTTTTAAAGTAAAAAAAAACATTGTTTTTTGATATGTTTTGAAGTGAGAAAAAGTAATTTTAATACCAGAGTGAGCTAACAATGTATGAAAAATAGTTGAGTAATTTTTAAAGTAAAAAAAAACATTGTTTTTGATATGTTTTGAAGTGAGAAAAAGTAATTTTAATACCAGAGTGAGTTAACAATGTATGAAAAATAGTTGAGTAATTTTTAAAGTAAAAAAAAACATTGTTTTTGATATGTTTTGAAGTGAGAAAAAGTAATTTTAATACCAGAGTGAGTTAACAATGTATGAAAAATAGTTGAGTAATTTTTAAAGTAAAAAAAAAACATTGTTTTTGATATGTTTTGAAGTGAGAAAAAGTAATTTTAATATCAGAGTGAGCTAACAATGTATGAAAAATAGTTGAGTAATTTTTAAAGTAAAAAAAAACATTGTTTTTGATATGTTTTGAAGTGAGAATACAAATTTTAATACCAGAGTGAGTTAACAATGTATGAAAAATAGTTGAGTAATTTTTAAAGTAAAAAAAAACATTGTTTTTGATATGTTTTGAAGTGAGAAAAAGTAATTTTAATACCAGAGTGAGTTAACAATGTATGAAAAATAGTTGAGTAATTTTTAAAGTAAAAAAAAACATTGTTTTTGATATGTTTTGAAGTGAGAAAAAGTAATTTTAATATCAGAGTGAGCTAACAATGTATGAAAAATAGTTGAGTAATTTTTAAAGTAAAAAAAAACATTGTTTTTGATATGTTTTGAAGTGAGAAATTAAATTTTAATACCAGAGTGAGTTAACAATGTATGAAAAATAGTTGAGTAATTTTAAAGTAAAAAAAAACATTGTTTTTGATATGTTTTGAAGTGAGAAAAAGTAATTTTAATATCAGAGTGAGCTAACAATGTATGAAAAATAGTTGAGTAATTTTTAAAGTAAAAAAAAACATTGTTTTTGATATGTTTTGAAGTGAGAAAAAGTAATTTTAATACCAGAGTGAGTTAACAATGTATGAAAAATAGTTGAGTAATTTTTAAAGTAAAAAAAAACATTGTTTTTGATATGTTTTGAAGTGAGAAAAAGTAATTTTAATACCAGAGTGAGTTAACAATGTATGAAAAATAGTTGAGTAATTTTTAAAAGTAAAAAAAACATTGTTTTTGATATGTTTTGAAGTGAGAAAAAGTAATTTTAATATCAGAGTGAGCTAACAATGTATGAAAAATAGTTGAGTAATTTTTAAAGTAAAAAAAAACATTTTTTTTTGATATGTTTTGAAGTGAGAATACAAATTTTAATACCAGAGTGAGTTAACAATGTATGAAAAATAGTTGAGTAATTTTTAAAGTAAAAAAAAACATTGTTTTTGATATGTTTTGAAGTGTGAAAAAGTAATTTTAATACCAGAGTGAGTTAACAATGTATGAAAAATAGTTGAGTAATTTTTAAAGTAAAAAAAAAACATTGTTTTTGATATGTTTTGAAGTGTGAAAAAGTAATTTTAATACCAGAGTGAGTTAACAATGTATGAAAAATAGTTGAGTAATTTTTAAAGTAAAAAAAAACATTGTTTTTGATATGTTTTGAAGTGAGAAAAAGTAATTTTAATATCAGAGTGAGTTAACAATGTATGAAAAATAGTTGAGTAATTTTTAAAGTAAAAAAAAACATTTTTTTTGATATGTTTTGAAGTGAGAAAAAAGTAATTTTAATACCAGAGTGAGTTAACAATGTATGAAAAATAGTTGAGTAATTTTTAAAGTAAAAAAAAACATTGTTTTTGATATGCTTTGAAGTGAGAAAAAGTAATTTTAATACCAGAGTGAGTTAACAATGTATGAAAAATAGTTGAGTAATTTTTAAAGTAAAAAAAAACATTGTTTTTGATATGTTTTTGAAGT
>CAMPDV010005247.1:0-28718 GCA_946699065.1 Loxodes magnus
GACATTTGAAAAGTAAAGCGAAGAAGTTAGAAAAGAAGTGAGAAAATCAGTTTTGAGGAAGTCTTAAAAGCTTTGAGTTAAAGTTAAAGAGATAAGACATTTGAAAAGTAAAGCGAAGAAGTTAGAAAAGAAGTGAGAAAATCAGTTTTGAGGAAGTCTTAAAAGCTTTGAGTTAAAGTTAAAGAGATAAGACATTTGAAAAGTAAAGCGAAGAAGTTAGAAAAGAAGTGAGAAAATCAGTTTTGAGGAAGTCTTAAAAGCTTTGAGTTAAAGTTAAAGAGATAAGACATTTGAAAAGTAAAGCGAAGAAGTTAGAAAAGAAGTGAGAAAATAAGTTTTGAGGAAGTCTTAAAAGCTTTGAGTTAAAGTTAAAGAGATAAGACATTTGAAAAGTAAAGCGAAGAAGTTAGAAAAGAAGTGAGAAAATCAGTTTTGAGGAAGTCTTAAAAGCTTTGAGTTAAAGTTAAAGAGATAAGACATTTGAAAAGTAAAGCGAAGAAGTTAGAAAAGAAGTGAGAAAATAAGTTTTGAGGAAGTCTTAAAAGCTTTGAGTTAAAGTTAAAGAGATAAGACATTTGAAAAGTAAAGCGAAGAAGTTAGAAAAGAAGTGAGAAAATAAGTTTTGAGGAAGTCTTAAAAGCTTTGAGTTAAAGTTAAAGAGATAAGACATTTGAAAAGTAAAGCGAAGAAGTTAGAAAAGAAGTGAGAAAATCAGCTTTGAGGAAGTCTTAAAAGCTTTGAGTTAAAGTTAAAGAGATAAGACATTTGAAAAGTAAAGCGAAGAAGTTAGAAAAGAAGTGAGAAAATCAGTTTTGAGGAAGTCTTAAAAGCTTTGAGTTAAAGTTAATGAGATAAGACATTTGAAAAGTAAAGCGAAGAAGTTAGAAAAGAAGTGAGAAAATCAGTTTTGAGGAAGTCTTAAAAGCTTTGAGTTAAAGTTAAAGAGATAAGACATTTGAAAAGTAAAGCGAAGAAGTTAGAAAAGAAGTGAGAAAATCAGTTTTGAGGAAGTCTTAAAAGCTTTGAGTTAAAGTTAAAGAGATAAGACATTTGAAAAGTAAAGCGAAGAAGTTAGAAAAGAAGTGAGAAAATCAGTTTTGAGGAAGTCTTAAAAGCTTTGAGTTAAAGTTAAAGAGATAAGACATTTGAAAAGTAAAGCGAAGAAGTTAGAAAAGAAGTGAGAAAATAAGTTTTGAGGAAGTCTTAAAAGCTTTGAGTTAAAGTTAAAGAGATAAGACATTTGAAAAGTAAAGCGAAGAAGTTAGAAAAGAAGTGAGAAAATAAGTTTTGAGGAAGTCTTAAAAGCTTTGAGTTAAAGTTAAAGAGATAAGACATTTGAAAAGTAAAGCGAAGAAGTTAGAAAAGAAGTGAGAAAATCAGCTTTGAGGAAGTCTTAAAAGCTTTGAGTTAAAGTTAAAGAGATAAGACATTTGAAAAGTAAAGCGAAGAAGTTAGAAAAGAAGTGAGAAAATCAGTTTTGAGGAAGTCTTAAAAGCTTTGAGTTAAAGTTAAAGAGATAAGACATTTGAAAAGTAAAGCGAAGAAGTTAGAAAAGAAGTGAGAAAATAAGTTTTGAGGAAGTCTTAAAAGCTTTGAGTTAAAGTTAAAGAGATAAGACATTTGAAAAGTAAAGCGAAGAAGTTAGAAAAGAAGTGAGAAAATAAGTTTTGAGGAAGTCTTAAAAGCTTTGAGTTAAAGTTAAAGAGATAAGACATTTGAAAAGTAAAGCGAAGAAGTTAGAAAAGAAGTGAGAAAATCAGCTTTGAGGAAGTCTTAAAAGCTTTGAGTTAAAGTTAAAGAGATAAGACATTTGAAAAGTAAAGCGAAGAAGTTAGAAAAGAAGTGAGAAAATCAGCTTTGAGGAAGTCTTAAAAGCTTTGAGTTAAAGTTAAAGAGATAAGACATTTGAAAAGTAAAGCGAAGAAGTTAGAAAAGAAGTGAGAAAATCAGCTTTGAGGAAGTCTTAAAAGCTTTGAGTTAAAGTTAAAGAGATAAGACATTTGAAAAGTAAAGCGAAGAAGTTAGAAAAGAAGTGAGAAAATCAGCTTTGAGGAAGTCTTAAAAGCTTTGAGTTAAAGTTAAAGAGATAAGACATTTGAAAAGTAAAGCGAAGAAGTTAGAAAAGAAGTGAGAAAATAAGTTTTGAGGAAGTCTTAAAAGCTTTGAGTTAAAGTTAAAGAGATAAGACATTTGAAAAGTAAAGCGAAGAAGTTAGAAAAGAAGTGAGAAAATCAGTTTTGAGGAAGTCTTGACGGCTTTTAGTTATATAAAGAGATAAGACATTTGAAAAGTAAAGCGAAGAAGTTAGAAAAGAAGTGAGAAAATCAGTTTTGAGGAAGTCTTAAAAGCTTTGAGTTAAAGTTAAAGAGATAAGACATTTGAAAAGTAAAGCGAAGAAGTTAGAAAAGAAGTGAGAAAATAAGTTTTGAGGAAGTCTTAAAAGCTTTGAGTTAAAGTTAAAGAGATAAGACATTTGAAAAGTAAAGCGAAGAAGTTAGAAAAGAAGTGAGAAAATAAGTTTTGAGGAAGTCTTAAAAGCTTTGAGTTAAAGTTAAAGAGATAAGACATTTGAAAAGTAAAGCGAAGAAGTTAGAAAAGAAGTGAGAAAATAAGTTTTGAGGAAGTCTTAAAAGCTTTGAGTTAAAGTTAAAGAGATAAGACATTTGAAAAGTAAAGCGAAGAAGTTAGAAAAGAAGTGAGAAAATAAGTTTTGAGGAAGTCTTAAAAGCTTTGAGTTAAAGTTAAAGAGATAAGACATTTGAAAAGTAAAGCGAAGAAGTTAGAAAAGAAGTGAGAAAATAAGTTTTGAGGAAGTCTTAAAAGCTTTGAGTTAAAGTTAAAGAGATAAGACATTTGAAAAGTAAAGCGAAGAAGTTAGAAAAGAAGTGAGAAAATAAGTTTTGAGGAAGTCTTAAAAGCTTTGAGTTAAAGTTAAAGAGATAAGACATTTGAAAAGTAAAGCGAAGAAGTTAGAAAAGAAGTGAGAAAATAAGTTTTGAGGAAGTCTTAAAAGCTTTGAGTTAAAGTTAAAGAGATAAGACATTTGAAAAGTAAAGCGAAGAAGTTAGAAAAGAAGTGAGAAAATAAGTTTTGAGGAAGTCTTAAAAGCTTTGAGTTAAAGTTAAAGAGATAAGACATTTGAAAAGTAAAGCGAAGAAGTTAGAAAAGAAGTGAGAAAATAAGTTTTGAGGAAGTCTTAAAAGCTTTGAGTTAAAGTTAAAGAGATAAGACATTTGAAAAGTAAAGCGAAGAAGTTAGAAAAGAAGTGAGAAAATAAGTTTTGAGGAAGTCTTAAAAGCTTTGAGTTAAAGTTAAAGAGATAAGACATTTGAAAAGTAAAGCGAAGAAGTTAGAAAAGAAGTGAGAAAATAAGTTTTGAGGAAGTCTTAAAAGCTTTGAGTTAAAGTTAAAGAGATAAGACATTTGAAAAGTAAAGCGAAGAAGTTAGAAAAGAAGTGAGAAAATAAGTTTTGAGGAAGTCTTAAAAGCTTTGAGTTAAAGTTAAAGAGATAAGACATTTGAAAAGTAAAGCGAAGAAGTTAGAAAAGAAGTGAGAAAATCAGCTTTGAGGAAGTCTTAAAAGCTTTGAGTTAAAGTTAAAGAGATAAGACATTTGAAAAGTAAAGCGAAGAAGTTAGAAAAGAAGTGAGAAAATAAGCTTTGAGGAAGTCTTAAAAGCTTTGAGTTAAAGTTAAAGAGATAAGACATTTGAAAAGTAAAGCGAAGAAGTTAGAAAAGAAGTGAGAAAATCAGCTTTGAGGAAGTCTTAAAAGCTTTGAGTTAAAGTTAAAGAGATAAGACATTTGAAAAGTAAAGCGAAGAAGTTAGAAAAGAAGTGAGAAAATAAGTTTTGAGGAAGTCTTAAAAGCTTTGAGTTAAAGTTAAAGAGATAAGACATTTGAAAAGTAAAGCGAAGAAGTTAGAAAAGAAGTGAGAAAATAAGTTTTGAGGAAGTCTTAAAAGCTTTGAGTTAAAGTTAAAGAGATAAGACATTTGAAAAGTAAAGCGAAGAAGTTAGAAAAGAAGTGAGAAAATAAGTTTTGAGGAAGTCTTAAAAGCTTTGAGTTAAAGTTAAAGAGATAAGACATTTGAAAAGTAAAGCGAAGAAGTTAGAAAAGAAGTGAGAAAATCAGTTTTGAGGAAGTCTTAAAAGCTTTGAGTTAAAGTTAATGAGATAAGACATTTGAAAAGTAAAGCGAAGAAGTTAGAAAAGAAGTGAGAAAATAAGTTTTGAGGAAGTCTTAAAAGCTTTGAGTTAAAGTTAAAGAGATAAGACATTTGAAAAGTAAAGCGAAGAAGTTAGAAAAGAAGTGAGAAAATAAGTTTTGAGGAAGTCTTAAAAGCTTTGAGTTAAAGTTAAAGAGATAAGACATTTGAAAAGTAAAGCGAAGAAGTTAGAAAAGAAGTGAGAAAATAAGTTTTGAGGAAGTCTTAAAAGCTTTGAGTTAAAGTTAAAGAGATAAGACATTTGAAAAGTAAAGCGAAGAAGTTAGAAAAGAAGTGAGAAAATAAGTTTTGAGGAAGTCTTAAAAGCTTTGAGTTAAAGTTAAAGAGATAAGACATTTGAAAAGTAAAGCGAAGAAGTTAGAAAAGAAGTGAGAAAATAAGTTTTGAGGAAGTCTTAAAAGCTTTGAGTTAAAGTTAAAGAGATAAGACATTTGAAAAGTAAAGCGAAGAAGTTAGAAAAGAAGTGAGAAAATAAGTTTTGAGGAAGTCTTAAAAGCTTTGAGTTAAAGTTAAAGAGATAAGACATTTGAAAAGTAAAGCGAAGAAGTTAGAAAAGAAGTGAGAAAATAAGTTTTGAGGAAGTCTTAAAAGCTTTGAGTTAAAGTTAAAGAGATAAGACATTTGAAAAGTAAAGCGAAGAAGTTAGAAAAGAAGTGAGAAAATAAGTTTTGAGGAAGTCTTAAAAGCTTTGAGTTAAAGTTAAAGAGATAAGACATTTGAAAAGTAAAGCGAAGAAGTTAGAAAAGAAGTGAGAAAATAAGTTTTGAGGAAGTCTTAAAAGCTTTGAGTTAAAGTTAAAGAGATAAGACATTTGAAAAGTAAAGCGAAGAAGTTAGAAAAGAAGTGAGAAAATAAGTTTTGAGGAAGTCTTAAAAGCTTTGAGTTAAAGTTAAAGAGATAAGACATTTGAAAAGTAAAGCGAAGAAGTTAGAAAAGAAGTGAGAAAATCAGCTTTGAGGAAGTCTTAAAAGCTTTGAGTTAAAGTTAAAGAGATAAGACATTTGAAAAGTAAAGCGAAGAAGTTAGAAAAGAAGTGAGAAAATAAGCTTTGAGGAAGTCTTAAAAGCTTTGAGTTAAAGTTAAAGAGATAAGACATTTGAAAAGTAAAGCGAAGAAGTTAGAAAAGAAGTGAGAAAATCAGCTTTGAGGAAGTCTTAAAAGCTTTGAGTTAAAGTTAAAGAGATAAGACATTTGAAAAGTAAAGCGAAGAAGTTAGAAAAGAAGTGAGAAAATAAGTTTTGAGGAAGTCTTAAAAGCTTTGAGTTAAAGTTAAAGAGATAAGACATTTGAAAAGTAAAGCGAAGAAGTTAGAAAAGAAGTGAGAAAATAAGTTTTGAGGAAGTCTTAAAAGCTTTGAGTTAAAGTTAAAGAGATAAGACATTTGAAAAGTAAAGCGAAGAAGTTAGAAAAGAAGTGAGAAAATCAGTTTTGAGGAAGTCTTAAAAGCTTTGAGTTAAAGTTAAAGAGATAAGACATTTGAAAAGTAAAGCGAAGAAGTTAGAAAAGAAGTGAGAAAATCAGTTTTGAGGAAGTCTTAAAAGCTTTGAGTTAAAGTTAATGAGATAAGACATTTGAAAAGTAAAGCGAAGAAGTTAGAAAAGAAGTGAGAAAATCAGTTTTGAGGAAGTCTTAAAAGCTTTGAGTTAAAGTTAAAGAGATAAGACATTTGAAAAGTAAAGCGAAGAAGTTAGAAAAGAAGTGAGAAAATAAGTTTTGAGGAAGTCTTAAAAGCTTTGAGTTAAAGTTAAAGAGATAAGACATTTGAAAAGTAAAGCGAAGAAGTTAGAAAAGAAGTGAGAAAATAAGTTTTGAGGAAGTCTTAAAAGCTTTGAGTTAAAGTTAAAGAGATAAGACATTTGAAAAGTAAAGCGAAGAAGTTAGAAAAGAAGTGAGAAAATAAGTTTTGAGGAAGTCTTAAAAGCTTTGAGTTAAAGTTAAAGAGATAAGACATTTGAAAAGTAAAGCGAAGAAGTTAGAAAAGAAGTGAGAAAATAAGTTTTGAGGAAGTCTTAAAAGCTTTGAGTTAAAGTTAAAGAGATAAGACATTTGAAAAGTAAAGCGAAGAAGTTAGAAAAGAAGTGAGAAAATAAGTTTTGAGGAAGTCTTGACGGCTTTTAGTTATATAAAGAGATAAGAAATTTGAAAAGTAAAGCGAAGAAGTTAGAAAAGAAGTGAGAAAATAAGTTTTGAGGAAGTCTTAAAAGCTTTGAGTTAAAGTTAAAGAGATAAGACATTTGAAAAGTAAAGCGAAGAAGTTAGAAAAGAAGTGAGAAAATCAGTTTTGAGGAAGTCTTGACGGCTTTGAGTTATATAAAGAGATAAGACATTTGAAAAGTAAAGCGAAGAAGTTAGAAAAGAAGTGAGAAAATCAGTTTTGAGGAAGTCTTAAAAGCTTTGAGTTAAAGTTAAAGAGATAAGACATTTGAAAAGTAAAGCGAAGAAGTTAGAAAAGAAGTGAGAAAATCAGCTTTGAGGAAGTCTTAAAAGCTTTGAGTTAAAGTTAAAGAGATAAGACATTTGAAAAGTAAAGCGAAGAAGTTAGAAAAGAAGTGAGAAAATAAGTTTTGAGGAAGTCTTAAAAGCTTTGAGTTAAAGTTAAAGAGATAAGACATTTGAAAAGTAAAGCGAAGAAGTTAGAAAAGAAGTGAGAAAATAAGTTTTGAGGAAGTCTTAAAAGCTTTGAGTTAAAGTTAAAGAGATAAGACATTTGAAAAGTAAAGCGAAGAAGTTAGAAAAGAAGTGAGAAAATCAGTTTTGAGGAAGTCTTGACGGCTTTTAGTTATATAAAGAGATAAGACATTTGAAAAGTAATGCGAAGAAGTTAGAAAAGAAGTGAGAAAATCAGTTTTGAGGAAGTCTTAAAAGCTTTGAGTTAAAGTTAAAGAGATAAGACATTTGAAAAGTAAAGCGAAGAAGTTAGAAAAGAAGTGAGAAAATAAGTTTTGAGGAAGTCTTAAAAGCTTTGAGTTAAAGTTAAAGAGATAAGACATTTGAAAAGTAAAGCGAAGAAGTTAGAAAAGAAGTGAGAAAATCAGCTTTGAGGAAGTCTTAAAAGCTTTGAGTTAAAGTTAAAGAGATAAGACATTTGAAAAGTAAAGCGAAGAAGTTAGAAAAGAAGTGAGAAAATCAGTTTTGAGGAAGTCTTAAAAGCTTTGAGTTAAAGTTAAAGAGATAAGACATTTGAAAAGTAAAGCGAAGAAGTTAGAAAAGAAGTGAGAAAATCAGTTTTGAGGAAGTCTTAAAAGCTTTGAGTTAAAGTTAAAGAGATAAGACATTTGAAAAGTAAAGCGAAGAAGTTAGAAAAGAAGTGAGAAAATAAGTTTTGAGGAAGTCTTAACAGCTTTGAGTTAAAGTTAAAGAGATAAGACATTTGAAAAGTAAAGCGAAGAAGTTAGAAAAGAAGTGAGAAAATAAGTTTTGAGGAAGTCTTAAAAGCTTTGAGTTAAAGTTAAAGAGATAAGACATTTGAAAAGTAAAGCGAAGAAGTTAGAAAAGAAGTGAGAAAATAAGTTTTGAGGAAGTCTTAAAAGCTTTGAGTTAAAGTTAAAGAGATAAGACATTTGAAAAGTAAAGCGAAGAAGTTAGAAAAGAAGTGAGAAAATCAGCTTTGAGGAAGTCTTAAAAGCTTTGAGTTAAAGTTAAAGAGATAAGACATTTGAAAAGTAAAGCGAAGAAGTTAGAAAAGAAGTGAGAAAATAAGTTTTGAGGAAGTCTTAAAAGCTTTGAGTTAAAGTTAAAGAGATAAGACATTTGAAAAGTAAAGCGAAGAAGTTAGAAAAGAAGTGAGAAAATCAGCTTTGAGGAAGTCTTAAAAGCTTTGAGTTAAAGTTAAAGAGATAAGACATTTGAAAAGTAAAGCGAAGAAGTTAGAAAAGAAGTGAGAAAATAAGTTTTGAGGAAGTCTTAAAAGCTTTGAGTTAAAGTTAAAGAGATAAGACATTTGAAAAGTAAAGCGAAGAAGTTAGAAAAGAAGTGAGAAAATAAGTTTTGAGGAAGTCTTAAAAGCTTTGAGTTAAAGTTAAAGAGATAAGACATTTGAAAAGTAAAGCGAAGAAGTTAGAAAAGAAGTGAGAAAATCAGTTTTGAGGAAGTCTTAAAAGCTTTGAGTTAAAGTTAAAGAGATAAGACATTTGAAAAGTAAAGCGAAGAAGTTAGAAAAGAAGTGAGAAAATCAGTTTTGAGGAAGTCTTGACGGCTTTGAGTTATATAAAGAGATAAGACACTTGAAAAGTAAAGCGAAGAAGTTAGAAAAGAAGTGAGAAAATAAGTTTTGAGGAAGTCTTAAAAGCTTTGAGTTAAAGTTAAAGAGATAAGACATTTGAAAAGTAAAGCGAAGAAGTTAGAAAAGAAGTGAGAAAATCAGCTTTGAGGAAGTCTTAAAAGCTTTGAGTTAAAGTTAAAGAGATAAGACATTTGAAAAGTAAAGCGAAGAAGTTAGAAAAGAAGTGAGAAAATAAGCTTTGAGGAAGTCTTAAAAGCTTTGAGTTAAAGTTAAAGAGATAAGACATTTGAAAAGTAAAGCGAAGAAGTTAGAAAAGAAGTGAGAAAATCAGCTTTGAGGAAGTCTTAAAAGCTTTGAGTTAAAGTTAAAGAGATAAGACATTTGAAAAGTAAAGCGAAGAAGTTAGAAAAGAAGTGAGAAAATAAGTTTTGAGGAAGTCTTAAAAGCTTTGAGTTAAAGTTAAAGAGATAAGACATTTGAAAAGTAAAGCGAAGAAGTTAGAAAAGAAGTGAGAAAATCAGTTTTGAGGAAGTCTTAAAAGCTTTGAGTTAAAGTTAAAGAGATAAGACATTTGAAAAGTAAAGCGAAGAAGTTAGAAAAGAAGTGAGAAAATAAGTTTTGAGGAAGTCTTAAAAGCTTTGAGTTAAAGTTAAAGAGATAAGACATTTGAAAAGTAAAGCGAAGAAGTTAGAAAAGAAGTGAGAAAATAAGTTTTGAGGAAGTCTTAAAAGCTTTGAGTTAAAGTTAAAGAGATAAGACATTTGAAAAGTAAAGCGAAGAAGTTAGAAAAGAAGTGAGAAAATAAGTTTTGAGGAAGTCTTAAAAGCTTTGAGTTAAAGTTAAAGAGATAAGACATTTGAAAAGTAAAGCGAAGAAGTTAGAAAAGAAGTGAGAAAATAAGTTTTGAGGAAGTCTTAAAAGCTTTGAGTTAAAGTTAAAGAGATAAGACATTTGAAAAGTAAAGCGAAGAAGTTAGAAAAGAAGTGAGAAAATCAGTTTTGAGGAAGTCTTAAAAGCTTTGAGTTAAAGTTAAAGAGATAAGACATTTGAAAAGTAAAGCGAAGAAGTTAGAAAAGAAGTGAGAAAATAAGTTTTGAGGAAGTCTTAAAAGCTTTGAGTTAAAGTTAAAGAGATAAGACATTTGAAAAGTAAAGCGAAGAAGTTAGAAAAGAAGTGAGAAAATAAGTTTTGAGGAAGTCTTAAAAGCTTTGAGTTAAAGTTAAAGAGATAAGACATTTGAAAAGTAAAGCGAAGAAGTTAGAAAAGAAGTGAGAAAATAAGTTTTGAGGAAGTCTTAAAAGCTTTGAGTTAAAGTTAAAGAGATAAGACATTTGAAAAGTAAAGCGAAGAAGTTAGAAAAGAAGTGAGAAAATAAGTTTTGAGGAAGTCTTAAAAGCTTTGAGTTAAAGTTAAAGAGATAAGACATTTGAAAAGTAAAGCGAAGAAGTTAGAAAAGAAGTGAGAAAATAAGTTTTGAGGAAGTCTTAAAAGCTTTGAGTTAAAGTTAAAGAGATAAGACATTTGAAAAGTAAAGCGAAGAAGTTAGAAAAGAAGTGAGAAAATAAGTTTTGAGGAAGTCTTAAAAGCTTTGAGTTAAAGTTAAAGAGATAAGACATTTGAAAAGTAAAGCGAAGAAGTTAGAAAAGAAGTGAGAAAATAAGTTTTGAGGAAGTCTTAAAAGCTTTGAGTTAAAGTTAAAGAGATAAGACATTTGAAAAGTAAAGCGAAGAAGTTAGAAAAGAAGTGAGAAAATAAGTTTTGAGGAAGTCTTAAAAGCTTTGAGTTAAAGTTAAAGAGATAAGACATTTGAAAAGTAAAGCGAAGAAGTTAGAAAAGAAGTGAGAAAATCAGTTTTGAGGAAGTCTTAAAAGCTTTGAGTTAAAGTTAAAGAGATAAGACATTTGAAAAGTAAAGCGAAGAAGTTAGAAAAGAAGTGAGAAAATCAGTTTTGAGGAAGTATTAAAAGCTTTGAGTTAAAGTTAAAGAGATAAGACATTTGAAAAGTAAAGCGAAGAAGTTAGAAAAGAAGTGAGAAAATCAGTTTTGAGGAAGTCTTAAAAGCTTTGAGTTAAAGTTAAAGAGATAAGACATTTGAAAAGTAAAGCGAAGAAGTTAGAAAAGAAGTGAGAAAATAAGTTTTGAGGAAGTCTTAAAAGCTTTGAGTTAAAGTTAAAGAGATAAGACATTTGAAAAGTAAAGCGAAGAAGTTAGAAAAGAAGTGAGAAAATCAGTTTTGAGGAAGTCTTGACGGCTTTTAGTTAAAGTTAAAGAGATAAGACATTTGAAAAGTAAAGCGAAGAAGTTAGAAAAGAAGTGAGAAAATAAGTTTTGAGGAAGTCTTAAAAGCTTTGAGTTAAAGTTAAAGAGATAAGACATTTGAAAAGTAAAGCGAAGAAGTTAGAAAAGAAGTGAGAAAATCAGTTTTGAGGAAGTCTTAAAAGCTTTGAGTTAAAGTTAAAGAGATAAGACATTTGAAAAGTAAAGCGAAGAAGTTAGAAAAGAAGTGAGAAAATCAGCTTTGAGGAAGTCTTAAAAGCTTTGAGTTAAAGTTAAAGAGATAAGACATTTGAAAAGTAAAGCGAAGAAGTTAGAAAAGAAGTGAGAAAATAAGTTTTGAGGAAGTCTTAACAGCTTTAGTTAAAGTTAAAGAGATAAGACATTTGAAAAGTAAAGCGAAGAAGTTAGAAAAGAAGTGAGAAAATCAGCTTTGAGGAAGTCTTAAAAGCTTTGAGTTAAAGTTAAAGAGATAAGACATTTGAAAAGTAAAGCGAAGAAGTTAGAAAAGAAGTGAGAAAATAAGTTTTGAGGAAGTCTTAAAAGCTTTGAGTTAAAGTTAAAGAGATAAGACATTTGAAAAGTAAAGCGAAGAAGTTAGAAAAGAAGTGAGAAAATAAGTTTTGAGGAAGTCTTAACAGCTTTGAGTTAAAGTTAAAGAGATAAGACATTTGAAAAGTAAAGCGAAGAAGTTAGAAAAGAAGTGAGAAAATCAGTTTTGAGGAAGTCTTAAAAGCTTTGAGTTAAAGTTAAAGAGATAAGACATTTGAAAAGTAAAGCGAAGAAGTTAGAAAAGAAGTGAGAAAATAAGTTTTGAGGAAGTCTTAACAGCTTTGAGTTAAAGTTAAAGAGATAAGACATTTGAAAAGTAAAGCGAAGAAGTTAGAAAAGAAGTGAGAAAATCAGTTTGAGGAAGTCTTAAAAGCTTTGAGTTAAAGTTAAAGAGATAAGACATTTGAAAAGTAAAGCGAAGAAGTTAGAAAAGAAGTGAGAAAATAAGTTTTGAGGAAGTCTTAACAGCTTTAGTTAAAGTTAAAGAGATAAGACATTTGAAAAGTAAAGCGAAGAAGTTAGAAAAGAAGTGAGAAAATCAGCTTTGAGGAAGTCTTAAAAGCTTTGAGTTAAAGTTAAAGAGATAAGACATTTGAAAAGTAAAGCGAAGAAGTTAGAAAAGAAGTGAGAAAATAAGTTTTGAGGAAGTCTTAAAAGCTTTGAGTTAAAGTTAAAGAGATAAGACATTTGAAAAGTAAAGCGAAGAAGTTAGAAAAGAAGTGAGAAAATAAGTTTTGAGGAAGTCTTAAAAGCTTTGAGTTAAAGTTAAAGAGATAAGACATTTGAAAAGTAAAGCGAAGAAGTTAGAAAAGAAGTGAGAAAATCAGTTTTGAGGAAGTCTTAAAAGCTTTGAGTTAAAGTTAAAGAGATAAGACATTTGAAAAGTAAAGCGAAGAAGTTAGAAAAGAAGTGAGAAAATAAGTTTTGAGGAAGTCTTAACAGCTTTGAGTTAAAGTTAAAGAGATAAGACATTTGAAAAGTAAAGCGAAGAAGTTAGAAAAGAAGTGAGAAAATCAGTTTGATGAAGTCTTAAAAGCTTTGAGTTAAAGTTAAAGAGATAAGACATTTGAAAAGTAAAGCGAAGAAGTTAGAAAAGAAGTGAGAAAATAAGTTTTGAGGAAGTCTTAAAAGCTTTGAGTTAAAGTTAAAGAGATAAGACATTTGAAAAGTAAAGCGAAGAAGTTAGAAAAGAAGTGAGAAAATAAGTTTTGAGGAAGTCTTAAAAGCTTTGAGTTAAAGTTAAAGAGATAAGACATTTGAAAAGTAAAGCGAAGAAGTTAGAAAAGAAGTGAGAAAATCAGTTTTGAGGAAGTCTTAAAAGCTTTGAGTTAAAGTTAAAGAGATAAGACATTTGAAAAGTAAAGCGAAGAAGTTAGAAAAGAAGTGAGAAAATCAGCTTTGAGGAAGTCTTAAAAGCTTTGAGTTAAAGTTAAAGAGATAAGACATTTGAAAAGTAAAGCGAAGAAGTTAGAAAAGAAGTGAGAAAATAAGTTTTGAGGAAGTCTTAAAAGCTTTGAGTTAAAGTTAAAGAGATAAGACATTTGAAAAGTAAAGCGAAGAAGTTAGAAAAGAAGTGAGAAAATCAGCTTTGAGGAAGTCTTAAAAGCTTTGAGTTAAAGTTAAAGAGATAAGACATTTGAAAAGTAAAGCGAAGAAGTTAGAAAAGAAGTGAGAAAATAAGTTTTGAGGAAGTCTTAAAAGCTTTGAGTTAAAGTTAAAGAGATAAGACATTTGAAAAGTAAAGCGAAGAAGTTAGAAAAGAAGTGAGAAAATAAGTTTTGAGGAAGTCTTAAAAGCTTTGAGTTAAAGTTAAAGAGATAAGACATTTGAAAAGTAAAGCGAAGAAGTTAGAAAAGAAGTGAGAAAATCAGCTTTGAGGAAGTCTTAAAAGCTTTGAGTTAAAGTTAAAGAGATAAGACATTTGAAAAGTAAAGCGAAGAAGTTAGAAAAGAAGTGAGAAAATAAGTTTTGAGGAAGTCTTAAAAGCTTTGAGTTAAAGTTAAAGAGATAAGACATTTGAAAAGTAAAGCGAAGAAGTTAGAAAAGAAGTGAGAAAATAAGTTTTGAGGAAGTCTTAAAAGCTTTGAGTTAAAGTTAAAGAGATAAGACATTTGAAAAGTAAAGCGAAGAAGTTAGAAAAGAAGTGAGAAAATCAGCTTTGAGGAAGTCTTAAAAGCTTTGAGTTAAAGTTAAAGAGATAAGACATTTGAAAAGTAAAGCGAAGAAGTTAGAAAAGAAGTGAGAAAATAAGTTTTGAGGAAGTCTTAAAAGCTTTGAGTTAAAGTTAAAGAGATAAGACATTTGAAAAGTAAAGCGAAGAAGTTAGAAAAGAAGTGAGAAAATAAGTTTTGAGGAAGTCTTAAAAGCTTTGAGTTAAAGTTAAAGAGATAAGACATTTGAAAAGTAAAGCGAAGAAGTTAGAAAAGAAGTGAGAAAATAAGTTTTGAGGAAGTCTTAAAAGCTTTGAGTTAAAGTTAAAGAGATAAGACATTTGAAAAGTAAAGCGAAGAAGTTAGAAAAGAAGTGAGAAAATCAGTTTGATGAAGTCTTAAAAGCTTTGAGTTAAAGTTAAAGAGATAAGACATTTGAAAAGTAAAGCGAAGAAGTTAGAAAAGAAGTGAGAAAATAAGTTTTGAGGAAGTCTTAAAAGCTTTGAGTTAAAGTTAAAGAGATAAGACATTTGAAAAGTAAAGCGAAGAAGTTAGAAAAGAAGTGAGAAAATCAGTTTTGAGGAAGTCTTAAAAGCTTTGAGTTAAAGTTAAAGAGATAAGACATTTGAAAAGTAAAGCGAAGAAGTTAGAAAAGAAGTGAGAAAATCAGCTTTGAGGAAGTCTTAAAAGCTTTGAGTTAAAGTTAAAGAGATAAGACATTTGAAAAGTAAAGCGAAGAAGTTAGAAAAGAAGTGAGAAAATCAGTTTTGAGGAAGTCTTAAAAGCTTTGAGTTAAAGTTAAAGAGATAAGACATTTGAAAAGTAAAGCGAAGAAGTTAGAAAAGAAGTGAGAAAATAAGTTTTGAGGAAGTCTTAACAGCTTTGAGTTAAAGTTAAAGAGATAAGACATTTGAAAAGTAAAGCGAAGAAGTTAGAAAAGAAGTGAGAAAATCAGTTTGATGAAGTCTTAAAAGCTTTGAGTTAAAGTTAAAGAGATAAGACATTTGAAAAGTAAAGCGAAGAAGTTAGAAAAGAAGTGAGAAAATAAGTTTTGAGGAAGTCTTAAAAGCTTTGAGTTAAAGTTAAAGAGATAAGACATTTGAAAAGTAAAGCGAAGAAGTTAGAAAAGAAGTGAGAAAATAAGTTTTGAGGAAGTCTTAAAAGCTTTGAGTTAAAGTTAAAGAGATAAGACATTTGAAAAGTAAAGCGAAGAAGTTAGAAAAGAAGTGAGAAAATCAGTTTTGAGGAAGTCTTAAAAGCTTTGAGTTAAAGTTAAAGAGATAAGACATTTGAAAAGTAAAGCGAAGAAGTTAGAAAAGAAGTGAGAAAATCAGCTTTGAGGAAGTCTTAAAAGCTTTGAGTTAAAGTTAAAGAGATAAGACATTTGAAAAGTAAAGCGAAGAAGTTAGAAAAGAAGTGAGAAAATCAGCTTTGAGGAAGTCTTAAAAGCTTTGAGTTAAAGTTAAAGAGATAAGACATTTGAAAAGTAAAGCGAAGAAGTTAGAAAAGAAGTGAGAAAATAAGTTTTGAGGAAGTCTTAAAAGCTTTGAGTTAAAGTTAAAGAGATAAGACATTTGAAAAGTAAAGCGAAGAAGTTAGAAAAGAAGTGAGAAAATAAGTTTTGAGGAAGTCTTAAAAGCTTTGAGTTAAAGTTAAAGAGATAAGACATTTGAAAAGTAAAGCGAAGAAGTTAGAAAAGAAGTGAGAAAATAAGTTTTGAGGAAGTCTTAAAAGCTTTGAGTTAAAGTTAAAGAGATAAGACATTTGAAAAGTAAAGCGAAGAAGTTAGAAAAGAAGTGAGAAAATCAGCTTTGAGGAAGTCTTAAAAGCTTTGAGTTAAAGTTAAAGAGATAAGACATTTGAAAAGTAAAGCGAAGAAGTTAGAAAAGAAGTGAGAAAATAAGTTTTGAGGAAGTCTTAAAAGCTTTGAGTTAAAGTTAAAGAGATAAGACATTTGAAAAGTAAAGCGAAGAAGTTAGAAAAGAAGTGAGAAAATAAGTTTTGAGGAAGTCTTAAAAGCTTTGAGTTAAAGTTAAAGAGATAAGACATTTGAAAAGTAAAGCGAAGAAGTTAGAAAAGAAGTGAGAAAATCAGCTTTGAGGAAGTCTTAAAAGCTTTGAGTTAAAGTTAAAGAGATAAGACATTTGAAAAGTAAAGCGAAGAAGTTAGAAAAGAAGTGAGAAAATAAGTTTTGAGGAAGTCTTAAAAGCTTTGAGTTAAAGTTAAAGAGATAAGACATTTGAAAAGTAAAGCGAAGAAGTTAGAAAAGAAGTGAGAAAATAAGTTTTGAGGAAGTCTTAAAAGCTTTGAGTTAAAGTTAAAGAGATAAGACATTTGAAAAGTAAAGCGAAGAAGTTAGAAAAGAAGTGAGAAAATCAGTTTTGAGGAAGTCTTAAAAGCTTTGAGTTAAAGTTAAAGAGATAAGACATTTGAAAAGTAAAGCGAAGAAGTTAGAAAAGAAGTGAGAAAATCAGCTTTGAGGAAGTCTTAAAAGCTTTGAGTTAAAGTTAAAGAGATAAGACATTTGAAAAGTAAAGCGAAGAAGTTAGAAAAGAAGTGAGAAAATAAGTTTTGAGGAAGTCTTAAAAGCTTTGAGTTAAAGTTAAAGAGATAAGACATTTGAAAAGTAAAGCGAAGAAGTTAGAAAAGAAGTGAGAAAATAAGTTTTGAGGAAGTCTTAAAAGCTTTGAGTTAAAGTTAAAGAGATAAGACATTTGAAAAGTAAAGCGAAGAAGTTAGAAAAGAAGTGAGAAAATAAGTTTTGAGGAAGTCTTAAAAGCTTTGAGTTAAAGTTAAAGAGATAAGACATTTGAAAAGTAAAGCGAAGAAGTTAGAAAAGAAGTGAGAAAATCAGTTTGATGAAGTCTTAAAAGCTTTGAGTTAAAGTTAAAGAGATAAGACATTTGAAAAGTAAAGCGAAGAAGTTAGAAAAGAAGTGAGAAAATCAGTTTTGAGGAAGTCTTAAAAGCTTTGAGTTAAAGTTAAAGAGATAAGACATTTGAAAAGTAAAGCGAAGAAGTTAGAAAAGAAGTGAGAAAATCAGTTTTGAGGAAGTCTTAAAAGCTTTGAGTTAAAGTTAAAGAGATAAGACATTTGAAAAGTAAAGCGAAGAAGTTAGAAAAGAAGTGAGAAAATCAGCTTTGAGGAAGTCTTAAAAGCTTTGAGTTAAAGTTAAAGAGATAAGACATTTGAAAAGTAAAGCGAAGAAGTTAGAAAAGAAGTGAGATAATAAGTTTTGAGGAAGTCTTAAAAGCTTTGAGTTAAAGTTAAAGAGATAAGACATTTGAAAAGTAAAGCGAAGAAGTTAGAAAAGAAGTGAGAAAATCAGTTTTGAGGAAGTCTTAAAAGCTTTGAGTTAAAGTTAAAGAGATAAGACATTTGAAAAGTAAAGCGAAGAAGTTAGAAAAGAAGTGAGAAAATCAGCTTTGAGGAAGTCTTAAAAGCTTTGAGTTAAAGTTAAAGAGATAAGACATTTGAAAAGTAAAGCGAAGAAGTTAGAAAAGAAGTGAGAAAATCAGTTTTGAGGAAGTCTTAACAGCTTTAGTTAAAGTTAAAGAGATAAGACATTTGAAAAGTAAAGCGAAGAAGTTAGAAAAGAAGTGAGAAAATCAGTTTTGAGGAAGTCTTAACAGCTTTGAGTTAAAGTTAAAGAGATAAGACATTTGAAAAGTAAAGCGAAGAAGTTAGAAAAGAAGTGAGAAAATCAGTTTGATGAAGTCTTAAAAGCTTTGAGTTAAAGTTAAAGAGATAAGACATTTGAAAAGTAAAGCGAAGAAGTTAGAAAAGAAGTGAGAAAATAAGTTTTGAGGAAGTCTTAAAAGCTTTGAGTTAAAGTTAAAGAGATAAGACATTTGAAAAGTAAAGCGAAGAAGTTAGAAAAGAAGTGAGAAAATCAGTTTTGAGGAAGTCTTAACAGCTTTAGTTAAAGTTAAAGAGATAAGACATTTGAAAAGTAAAGCGAAGAAGTTAGAAAAGAAGTGAGAAAATCAGTTTTGAGGAAGTCTTAACAGCTTTGAGTTAAAGTTAAAGAGATAAGACATTTGAAAAGTAAAGCGAAGAAGTTAGAAAAGAAGTGAGAAAATCAGTTTGATGAAGTCTTAAAAGCTTTGAGTTAAAGTTAAAGAGATAAGACATTTGAAAAGTAAAGCGAAGAAGTTAGAAAAGAAGTGAGAAAATAAGTTTTGAGGAAGTCTTAAAAGCTTTGAGTTAAAGTTAAAGAGATAAGACATTTGAAAAGTAAAGCGAAGAAGTTAGAAAAGAAGTGAGAAAATCAGTTTTGAGGAAGTCTTAAAAGCTTTGAGTTAAAGTTAAAGAGATAAGACATTTGAAAAGTAAAGCGAAGAAGTTAGAAAAGAAGTGAGAAAATCAGCTTTGAGGAAGTCTTAAAAGCTTTGAGTTAAAGTTAAAGAGATAAGACATTTGAAAAGTAAAGCGAAGAAGTTAGAAAAGAAGTGAGAAAATAAGTTTTGAGGAAGTCTTAAAAGCTTTGAGTTAAAGTTAAAGAGATAAGACATTTGAAAAGTAAAGCGAAGAAGTTAGAAAAGAAGTGAGAAAATAAGTTTTGAGGAAGTCTTAAAAGCTTTGAGTTAAAGTTAAAGAGATAAGACATTTGAAAAGTAAAGCGAAGAAGTTAGAAAAGAAGTGAGAAAATCAGTTTTGAGGAAGTCTTAAAAGCTTTGAGTTAAAGTTAAAGAGATAAGACATTTGAAAAGTAAAGCGAAGAAGTTAGAAAAGAAGTGAGAAAATAAGTTTTGAGGAAGTCTTAAAAGCTTTGAGTTAAAGTTAAAGAGATAAGACATTTGAAAAGTAAAGCGAAGAAGTTAGAAAAGAAGTGAGAAAATAAGTTTTGAGGAAGTCTTAAAAGCTTTGAGTTAAAGTTAAAGAGATAAGACATTTGAAAAGTAAAGCGAAGAAGTTAGAAAAGAAGTGAGAAAATAAGTTTTGAGGAAGTCTTAAAAGCTTTGAGTTAAAGTTAAAGAGATAAGACATTTGAAAAGTAAAGCGAAGAAGTTAGAAAAGAAGTGAGAAAATAAGTTTTGAGGAAGTCTTAAAAGCTTTGAGTTAAAGTTAAAGAGATAAGACATTTGAAAAGTAAAGCGAAGAAGTTAGAAAAGAAGTGAGAAAATAAGTTTTGAGGAAGTCTTAAAAGCTTTGAGTTAAAGTTAAAGAGATAAGACATTTGAAAAGTAAAGCGAAGAAGTTAGAAAAGAAGTGAGAAAATAAGTTTTGAGGAAGTCTTAAAAGCTTTGAGTTAAAGTTAAAGAGATAAGACATTTGAAAAGTAAAGCGAAGAAGTTAGAAAAGAAGTGAGAAAATCAGTTTTGAGGAAGTCTTAAAAGCTTTGAGTTAAAGTTAAAGAGATAAGACATTTGAAAAGTAAAGCGAAGAAGTTAGAAAAGAAGTGAGAAAATCAGTTTTGAGGAAGTCTTAAAAGCTTTGAGTTAAAGTTAAAGAGATAAGACATTTGAAAAGTAAAGCGAAGAAGTTAGAAAAGAAGTGAGAAAATCAGCTTTGAGGAAGTCTTAAAAGCTTTGAGTTAAAGTTAAAGAGATAAGACATTTGAAAAGTAAAGCGAAGAAGTTAGAAAAGAAGTGAGAAAATAAGTTTTGAGGAAGTCTTAAAAGCTTTGAGTTAAAGTTAAAGAGATAAGACATTTGAAAAGTAAAGCGAAGAAGTTAGAAAAGAAGTGAGAAAATAAGTTTTGAGGAAGTCTTAAAAGCTTTGAGTTAAAGTTAAAGAGATAAGACATTTGAAAAGTAAAGCGAAGAAGTTAGAAAAGAAGTGAGAAAATAAGTTTTGAGGAAGTCTTAAAAGCTTTGAGTTAAAGTTAAAGAGATAAGACATTTGAAAAGTAAAGCGAAGAAGTTAGAAAAGAAGTGAGAAAATCAGTTTGATGAAGTCTTAAAAGCTTTGAGTTAAAGTTAAAGAGATAAGACATTTGAAAAGTAAAGCGAAGAAGTTAGAAAAGAAGTGAGAAAATAAGTTTTGAGGAAGTCTTAAAAGCTTTGAGTTAAAGTTAAAGAGATAAGACATTTGAAAAGTAAAGCGAAGAAGTTAGAAAAGAAGTGAGAAAATCAGTTTTGAGGAAGTCTTAAAAGCTTTGAGTTAAAGTTAAAGAGATAAGACATTTGAAAAGTAAAGCGAAGAAGTTAGAAAAGAAGTGAGAAAATCAGCTTTGAGGAAGTCTTAAAAGCTTTGAGTTAAAGTTAAAGAGATAAGACATTTGAAAAGTAAAGCGAAGAAGTTAGAAAAGAAGTGAGAAAATAAGTTTTGAGGAAGTCTTAAAAGCTTTGAGTTAAAGTTAAAGAGATAAGACATTTGAAAAGTAAAGCGAAGAAGTTAGAAAAGAAGTGAGAAAATCAGTTTTGAGGAAGTCTTAAAAGCTTTGAGTTAAAGTTAAAGAGATAAGACATTTGAAAAGTAAAGCGAAGAAGTTAGAAAAGAAGTGAGAAAATCAGCTTTGAGGAAGTCTTAAAAGCTTTGAGTTAAAGTTAAAGAGATAAGACATTTGAAAAGTAAAGCGAAGAAGTTAGAAAAGAAGTGAGAAAATCAGTTTTGAGGAAGTCTTAACAGCTTTAGTTAAAGTTAAAGAGATAAGACATTTGAAAAGTAAAGCGAAGAAGTTAGAAAAGAAGTGAGAAAATAAGTTTTGAGGAAGTCTTAACAGCTTTGAGTTAAAGTTAAAGAGATAAGACATTTGAAAAGTAAAGCGAAGAAGTTAGAAAAGAAGTGAGAAAATCAGTTTGATGAAGTCTTAAAAGCTTTGAGTTAAAGTTAAAGAGATAAGACATTTGAAAAGTAAAGCGAAGAAGTTAGAAAAGAAGTGAGAAAATCAGTTTTGAGGAAGTCTTAAAAGCTTTGAGTTAAAGTTAAAGAGATAAGACATTTGAAAAGTAAAGCGAAGAAGTTAGAAAAGAAGTGAGAAAATAAGTTTTGAGGAAGTCTTAAAAGCTTTGAGTTAAAGTTAAAGAGATAAGACATTTGAAAAGTAAAGCGAAGAAGTTAGAAAAGAAGTGAGAAAATCAGCTTTGAGGAAGTCTTAAAAGCTTTGAGTTAAAGTTAAAGAGATAAGACATTTGAAAAGTAAAGCGAAGAAGTTAGAAAAGAAGTGAGAAAATAAGTTTTGAGGAAGTCTTAAAAGCTTTGAGTTAAAGTTAAAGAGATAAGACATTTGAAAAGTAAAGCGAAGAAGTTAGAAAAGAAGTGAGAAAATAAGTTTTGAGGAAGTCTTAAAAGCTTTGAGTTAAAGTTAAAGAGATAAGACATTTGAAAAGTAAAGCGAAGAAGTTAGAAAAGAAGTGAGAAAATCAGCTTTGAGGAAGTCTTAAAAGCTTTGAGTTAAAGTTAAAGAGATAAGACATTTGAAAAGTAAAGCGAAGAAGTTAGAAAAGAAGTGAGAAAATAAGTTTTGAGGAAGTCTTAAAAGCTTTGAGTTAAAGTTAAAGAGATAAGACATTTGAAAAGTAAAGCGAAGAAGTTAGAAAAGAAGTGAGAAAATAAGTTTTGAGGAAGTCTTAAAAGCTTTGAGTTAAAGTTAAAGAGATAAGACATTTGAAAAGTAAAGCGAAGAAGTTAGAAAAGAAGTGAGAAAATCAGCTTTGAGGAAGTCTTAAAAGCTTTGAGTTAAAGTTAAAGAGATAAGACATTTGAAAAGTAAAGCGAAGAAGTTAGAAAAGAAGTGAGAAAATAAGTTTTGAGGAAGTCTTAAAAGCTTTGAGTTAAAGTTAAAGAGATAAGACATTTGAAAAGTAAAGCGAAGAAGTTAGAAAAGAAGTGAGAAAATAAGTTTTGAGGAAGTCTTAAAAGCTTTGAGTTAAAGTTAAAGAGATAAGACATTTGAAAAGTAAAGCGAAGAAGTTAGAAAAGAAGTGAGAAAATCAGTTTTGAGGAAGTCTTAAAAGCTTTGAGTTAAAGTTAAAGAGATAAGACATTTGAAAAGTAAAGCGAAGAAGTTAGAAAAGAAGTGAGAAAATAAGTTTTGAGGAAGTCTTAAAAGCTTTGAGTTAAAGTTAAAGAGATAAGACATTTGAAAAGTAAAGCGAAGAAGTTAGAAAAGAAGTGAGAAAATAAGTTTTGAGGAAGTCTTAAAAGCTTTGAGTTAAAGTTAAAGAGATAAGACATTTGAAAAGTAAAGCGAAGAAGTTAGAAAAGAAGTGAGAAAATAAGTTTTGAGGAAGTCTTAAAAGCTTTGAGTTAAAGTTAAAGAGATAAGACATTTGAAAAGTAAAGCGAAGAAGTTAGAAAAGAAGTGAGAAAATAAGTTTTGAGGAAGTCTTAAAAGCTTTGAGTTAAAGTTAAAGAGATAAGACATTTGAAAAGTAAAGCGAAGAAGTTAGAAAAGAAGTGAGAAAATAAGTTTTGAGGAAGTCTTAAAAGCTTTGAGTTAAAGTTAAAGAGATAAGACATTTGAAAAGTAAAGCGAAGAAGTTAGAAAAGAAGTGAGAAAATAAGTTTTGAGGAAGTCTTAAAAGCTTTGAGTTAAAGTTAAAGAGATAAGACATTTGAAAAGTAAAGCGAAGAAGTTAGAAAAGAAGTGAGAAAATCAGTTTTGAGGAAGTCTTAAAAGCTTTGAGTTAAAGTTAAAGAGATAAGACATTTGAAAAGTAAAGCGAAGAAGTTAGAAAAGAAGTGAGAAAATCAGTTTTGAGGAAGTCTTAAAAGCTTTGAGTTAAAGTTAAAGAGATAAGACATTTGAAAAGTAAAGCGAAGAAGTTAGAAAAGAAGTGAGAAAATAAGTTTTGAGGAAGTCTTAAAAGCTTTGAGTTAAAGTTAAAGAGATAAGACATTTGAAAAGTAAAGCGAAGAAGTTAGAAAAGAAGTGAGAAAATCAGCTTTGAGGAAGTCTTAAAAGCTTTGAGTTAAAGTTAAAGAGATAAGACATTTGAAAAGTAAAGCGAAGAAGTTAGAAAAGAAGTGAGAAAATAAGTTTTGAGGAAGTCTTAAAAGCTTTGAGTTAAAGTTAAAGAGATAAGACATTTGAAAAGTAAAGCGAAGAAGTTAGAAAAGAAGTGAGAAAATAAGTTTTGAGGAAGTCTTAAAAGCTTTGAGTTAAAGTTAAAGAGATAAGACATTTGAAAAGTAAAGCGAAGAAGTTAGAAAAGAAGTGAGAAAATCAGCTTTGAGGAAGTCTTAAAAGCTTTGAGTTAAAGTTAAAGAGATAAGACATTTGAAAAGTAAAGCGAAGAAGTTAGAAAAGAAGTGAGAAAATAAGTTTTGAGGAAGTCTTAAAAGCTTTGAGTTAAAGTTAAAGAGATAAGACATTTGAAAAGTAAAGCGAAGAAGTTAGAAAAGAAGTGAGAAAATCAGTTTTGAGGAAGTCTTAACAGCTTTAGTTAAAGTTAAAGAGATAAGACATTTGAAAAGTAAAGCGAAGAAGTTAGAAAAGAAGTGAGAAAATCAGTTTTGAGGAAGTCTTAACAGCTTTGAGTTAAAGTTAAAGAGATAAGACATTTGAAAAGTAAAGCGAAGAAGTTAGAAAAGAAGTGAGAAAATCAGTTTGATGAAGTCTTAAAAGCTTTGAGTTAAAGTTAAAGAGATAAGACATTTGAAAAGTAAAGCGAAGAAGTTAGAAAAGAAGTGAGAAAATCAGTTTGATGAAGTCTTAAAAGCTTTGAGTTAAAGTTAAAGAGATAAGACATTTGAAAAGTAAAGCGAAGAAGTTAGAAAAGAAGTGAGAAAATAAGTTTTGAGGAAGTCTTAAAAGCTTTGAGTTAAAGTTAAAGAGATAAGACATTTGAAAAGTAAAGCGAAGAAGTTAGAAAAGAAGTGAGAAAATCAGTTTTGAGGAAGTCTTAAAAGCTTTGAGTTAAAGTTAAAGAGATAAGACATTTGAAAAGTAAAGCGAAGAAGTTAGAAAAGAAGTGAGAAAATCAGTTTTGAGGAAGTCTTAAAAGCTTTGAGTTAAAGTTAAAGAGATAAGACATTTGAAAAGTAAAGCGAAGAAGTTAGAAAAGAAGTGAGAAAATAAGTTTTGAGGAAGTCTTAAAAGCTTTGAGTTAAAGTTAAAGAGATAAGACATTTGAAAAGTAAAGCGAAGAAGTTAGAAAAGAAGTGAGAAAATCAGTTTTGAGGAAGTCTTAAAAGCTTTGAGTTAAAGTTAAAGAGATAAGACATTTGAAAAGTAAAGCGAAGAAGTTAGAAAAGAAGTGAGAAAATCAGCTTTGAGGAAGTCTTAAAAGCTTTGAGTTAAAGTTAAAGAGATAAGACATTTGAAAAGTAAAGCGAAGAAGTTAGAAAAGAAGTGAGAAAATCAGTTTTGAGGAAGTCTTGACAGCTTTGAGTTAAAGTTAAAGAGATAAGACATTTGAAAAGTAAAGCGAAGAAGTTAGAAAAGAAGTGAGAAAATAAGTTTTGAGGAAGTCTTAAAAGCTTTGAGTTAAAGTTAAAGAGATAAGACATTTGAAAAGTAAAGCGAAGAAGTTAGAAAAGAAGTGAGAAAATCAGCTTTGAGGAAGTCTTAAAAGCTTTGAGTTAAAGTTAAAGAGATAAGACATTTGAAAAGTAAAGCGAAGAAGTTAGAAAAGAAGTGAGAAAATAAGTTTTGAGGAAGTCTTAAAAGCTTTGAGTTAAAGTTAAAGAGATAAGACATTTGAAAAGTAAAGCGAAGAAGTTAGAAAAGAAGTGAGAAAATCAGCTTTGAGGAAGTCTTAAAAGCTTTGAGTTAAAGTTAAAGAGATAAGACATTTGAAAAGTAAAGCGAAGAAGTTAGAAAAGAAGTGAGAAAATCAGCTTTGAGGAAGTCTTAAAAGCTTTGAGTTAAAGTTAAAGAGATAAGACATTTGAAAAGTAAAGCGAAGAAGTTAGAAAAGAAGTGAGAAAATCAGTTTTGAGGAAGTCTTAAAAGCTTTGAGTTAAAGTTAAAGAGATAAGACATTTGAAAAGTAAAGCGAAGAAGTTAGAAAAGAAGTGAGAAAATCAGTTTTGAGGAAGTCTTAAAAGCTTTGAGTTAAAGTTAAAGAGATAAGACATTTGAAAAGTAAAGCGAAGAAGTTAGAAAAGAAGTGAGAAAATCAGTTTGATGAAGTCTTAAAAGCTTTGAGTTAAAGTTAAAGAGATAAGACATTTGAAAAGTAAAGCGAAGAAGTTAGAAAAGAAGTGAGAAAATAAGTTTTGATGAAGTCTTAAAAGCTTTGAGTTAAAGTTAAAGAGATAAGACATTTGAAAAGTAAAGCGAAGAAGTTAGAAAAGAAGTGAGAAAATAAGTTTTGAGGAAGTCTTAAAAGCTTTGAGTTAAAGTTAAAGAGATAAGACATTTGAAAAGTAAAGCGAAGAAGTTAGAAAAGAAGTGAGAAAATAAGTTTTGAGGAAGTCTTAAAAGCTTTGAGTTAAAGTTAAAGAGATAAGACATTTGAAAAGTAAAGCGAAGAAGTTAGAAAAGAAGTGAGAAAATCAGTTTTGAGGAAGTCTTAAAAGCTTTGAGTTAAAGTTAAAGAGATAAGACATTTGAAAAGTAAAGCGAAGAAGTTAGAAAAGAAGTGAGAAAATCAGTTTTGAGGAAGTCTTAAAAGCTTTGAGTTAAAGTTAAAGAGATAAGACATTTGAAAAGTAAAGCGAAGAAGTTAGAAAAGAAGTGAGAAAATCAGTTTTGAGGAAGTCTTAAAAGCTTTGAGTTAAAGTTAAAGAGATAAGACATTTGAAAAGTAAAGCGAAGAAGTTAGAAAAGAAGTGAGAAAATAAGTTTTGAGGAAGTCTTAAAAGCTTTGAGTTAAAGTTAAAGAGATAAGACATTTGAAAAGTAAAGCGAAGAAGTTAGAAAAGAAGTGAGAAAATCAGTTTTGAGGAAGTCTTAAAAGCTTTGAGTTAAAGTTAAAGAGATAAGACATTTGAAAAGTAAAGCGAAGAAGTTAGAAAAGAAGTGAGAAAATAAGTTTTGAGGAAGTCTTAAAAGCTTTGAGTTAAAGTTAAAGAGATAAGACATTTGAAAAGTAAAGCGAAGAAGTTAGAAAAGAAGTGAGAAAATAAGTTTTGAGGAAGTCTTAAAAGCTTTGAGTTAAAGTTAAAGAGATAAGACATTTGAAAAGTAAAGCGAAGAAGTTAGAAAAGAAGTGAGAAAATCAGTTTTGAGGAAGTCTTAAAAGCTTTGAGTTAAAGTTAAAGAGATAAGACATTTGAAAAGTAAAGCGAAGAAGTTAGAAAAGAAGTGAGAAAATAAGTTTTGAGGAAGTCTTAAAAGCTTTTAGTTAAAGTTAAAGAGATAAGACATTTGAAAAGTAAAGCGAAGAAGTTAGAAAAGAAGTGAGAAAATAAGTTTTGAGGAAGTCTTAAAAGCTTTGAGTTAAAGTTAAAGAGATAAGACATTTGAAAAGTAAAGCGAAGAAGTTAGAAAAGAAGTGAGAAAATAAGTTTTGAGGAAGTCTTAAAAGCTTTGAGTTAAAGTTAAAGAGATAAGACATTTGAAAAGTAAAGCGAAGAAGTTAGAAAAGAAGTGAGAAAATAAGTTTTGAGGAAGTCTTAAAAGCTTTGAGTTAAAGTTAAAGAGATAAGACATTTGAAAAGTAAAGCGAAGAAGTTAGAAAAGAAGTGAGAAAATCAGCTTTGAGGAAGTCTTAAAAGCTTTGAGTTAAAGTTAAAGAGATAAGACATTTGAAAAGTAAAGCGAAGAAGTTAGAAAAGAAGTGAGAAAATAAGTTTTGAGGAAGTCTTAAAAGCTTTGAGTTAAAGTTAAAGAGATAAGACATTTGAAAAGTAAAGCGAAGAAGTTAGAAAAGAAGTGAGAAAATAAGTTTTGAGGAAGTCTTAAAAGCTTTGAGTTAAAGTTAAAGAGATAAGACATTTGAAAAGTAAAGCGAAGAAGTTAGAAAAGAAGTGAGAAAATCAGTTTTGAGGAAGTCTTAAAAGCTTTGAGTTAAAGTTAAAGAGATAAGACATTTGAAAAGTAATGCGAAGAAGTTAGAAAAGAAGTGAGAAAATAAGTTTTGAGGAAGTCTTAAAAGCTTTGAGTTAAAGTTAAAGAGATAAGACATTTGAAAAGTAAAGCGAAGAAGTTAGAAAAGAAGTGAGAAAATCAGTTTTGAGGAAGTCTTAAAAGCTTTGAGTTAAAGTTAAAGAGATAAGACATTTGAAAAGTAAAGCGAAGAAGTTAGAAAAGAAGTGAGAAAATCAGTTTTGAGGAAGTCTTAAAAGCTTTGAGTTAAAGTTAAAGAGATAAGACATTTGAAAAGTAAAGCGAAGAAGTTAGAAAAGAAGTGAGAAAATCAGTTTTGAGGAAGTCTTAAAAGCTTTGAGTTAAAGTTAAAGAGATAAGACATTTGAAAAGTAAAGCGAAGAAGTTAGAAAAGAAGTGAGAAAATAAGTTTTGAGGAAGTCTTAAAAGCTTTGAGTTAAAGTTAAAGAGATAAGACATTTGAAAAGTAAAGCGAAGAAGTTAGAAAAGAAGTGAGAAAATCAGTTTTGAGGAAGTCTTAACAGCTTTGAGTTAAAGTTAAAGAGATAAGACATTTGAAAAGTAAAGCGAAGAAGTTAGAAAAGAAGTGAGAAAATCAGTTTTGAGGAAGTCTTAAAAGCTTTGAGTTAAAGTTAAAGAGATAAGACATTTGAAAAGTAAAGCGAAGAAGTTAGAAAAGAAGTGAGAAAATAAGTTTTGAGGAAGTCTTAAAAGCTTTGAGTTAAAGTTAAAGAGATAAGACATTTGAAAAGTAAAGCGAAGAAGTTAGAAAAGAAGTGAGAAAATAAGTTTTGAGGAAGTCTTAAAAGCTTTGAGTTAAAGTTAAAGAGATAAGACATTTGAAAAGTAAAGCGAAGAAGTTAGAAAAGAAGTGAGAAAATCAGTTTTGAGGAAGTCTTAAAAGCTTTGAGTTAAAGTTAAAGAGATAAGACATTTGAAAAGTAAAGCGAAGAAGTTAGAAAAGAAGTGAGAAAATAAGTTTTGAGGAAGTCTTGACGGCTTTTAGTTATATAAAGAGATAAGACATTTGAAAAGTAAAGCGAAGAAGTTAGAAAAGAAGTGAGAAAATCAGTTTTGAGGAAGTCTTAAAAGCTTTGAGTTAAAGTTAAAGAGATAAGACATTTGAAAAGTAAAGCGAAGAAGTTAGAAAAGAAGTGAGAAAATAAGTTTTGAGGAAGTCTTAAAAGCTTTGAGTTAAAGTTAAAGAGATAAGACATTTGAAAAGTAAAGCGAAGAAGTTAGAAAAGAAGTGAGAAAATCAGTTTTGAGGAAGTCTTAAAAGCTTTGAGTTAAAGTTAAAGAGATAAGACATTTGAAAAGTAAAGCGAAGAAGTTAGAAAAGAAGTGAGAAAATCAGTTTTGAGGAAGTCTTAAAAGCTTTGAGTTAAAGTTAAAGAGATAAGACATTTGAAAAGTAAAGCGAAGAAGTTAGAAAAGAAGTGAGAAAATAAGTTTTGAGGAAGTCTTAAAAGCTTTGAGTTAAAGTTAAAGAGATAAGACATTTGAAAAGTAAAGCGAAGAAGTTAGAAAAGAAGTGAGAAAATAAGTTTTGAGGAAGTCTTAAAAGCTTTGAGTTAAAGTTAAAGAGATAAGACATTTGAAAAGTAAAGCGAAGAAGTTAGAAAAGAAGTGAGAAAATCAGTTTGATGAAGTCTTAAAAGCTTTTAGTTAAAGTTAAAGAGATAAGACATTTGAAAAGTAAAGCGAAGAAGTTAGAAAAGAAGTGAGAAAATAAGTTTTGAGGAAGTCTTAAAAGCTTTGAGTTAAAGTTAAAGAGATAAGACATTTGAAAAGTAAAGCGAAGAAGTTAGAAAAGAAGTGAGAAAATCAGTTTTGAGGAAGTCTTGACGGCTTTGAGTTATATAAAGAGATAAGACATTTGAAAAGTAAAGCGAAGAAGTTAGAAAAGAAGTGAGAAAATCAGTTTGAGGAAGTCTTAAAAGCTTTGAGTTAAAGTTAAAGAGATAAGACATTTGAAAAGTAAAGCGAAGAAGTTAGAAAAGAAGTGAGAAAATAAGTTTTGAGGAAGTCTTAAAAGCTTTGAGTTAAAGTTAAAGAGATAAGACATTTGAAAAGTAAAGCGAAGAAGTTAGAAAAGAAGTGAGAAAATAAGTTTTGAGGAAGTCTTAACAGCTTTGAGTTAAAGTTAAAGAGATAAGACATTTGAAAAGTAAAGCGAAGAAGTTAGAAAAGAAGTGAGAAAATCAGTTTTGAGGAAGTCTTAAAAGCTTTGAGTTAAAGTTAAAGAGATAAGACATTTGAAAAGTAAAGCGAAGAAGTTAGAAAAGAAGTGAGAAAATAAGTTTTGAGGAAGTCTTAAAAGCTTTGAGTTAAAGTTAAAGAGATAAGACATTTGAAAAGTAAAGCGAAGAAGTTAGAAAAGAAGTGAGAAAATAAGTTTTGAGGAAGG
>CAMPDV010005248.1:0-24749 GCA_946699065.1 Loxodes magnus
CTTTACTTCTTCACTTTTCTAAATACTTATTAATTCTAAAAGCATACTCCTTAAAACTGAAACTATATCTTCTTTTCTTTACTTTACTTCTTCGCTTTTCTAAATACTTATTGCTTCTCAAAGAATACTACTTAAAACGAAACTATATCTTCTTTTCTTACTTTACTTCTTCACTTTTCTAAAACTTATTGCTTCTCAAAGCATACTACTTAAAACTGAAATTCTATCTTCTTTTCTTGCTTTACTTCTTCACCTTTCTAAATACTTATTAATTCTCAAAGCATACTACTTAAAACTGAAACTATATCTTCTTTTCTTACATTACTTCTTCACTTTTCTAAAACTTATTACTTCTCAAAGCATACTCCTTAAATCTAAAATTCTATCTTCTTTTCTTACATTACTTCATCACTTTTCTAAAACTTATTGCTTCTCAATGCATACTACTTAAAACTGAAATTCTATCTTCTTTTCTATCTTTACTTATTCACCTTTCTAAATTCTTATTACTTCTCAAAGCATACTACTTAAAACGAAACTCTACCTTCTTTTCTTACTTTACTTCTTCACTTTTCTAAATTCTTATTACTAGACAAAGCATAATCCTAAAAATAAAATTCTATCTTCTTTTCTTACTTTACTTCTTCACTTTTCTAAATACTTATTGCTTCTCAAAGAATACTCCTTAAAACTGAAACTCTATCTTCTTTTCTTACTTTACTTCTTCACTTTTCTAAATACTTATTAATTCTCAAAGCATACTACTTAAAACTGAAACTATATTTTCTTTTATTACATTATTTCTTCACTTTTCTAAATACTTATTACTTCTCAAAGCATACTCCTTAAAACTGAAACTATATCTTCTTTTCTTACTTTACTTCTTCACTTTTCTAAATACTTATTAATTCTAAAAGCATACTCCTTAAAACTGAAACTATATCTTCTTTTCTTACTTTACTTCTTCACTTTTCTAAATACTTATTAATTCTCAAAGCATACTACTTAAAACTGAAACTATATCTTCTTTTCTTACTTTACTTCTTCAATTTCCTAACTACTTATTAATTCTCAAAGCATACTCCTTAAAACTGAAACTCTATCTTCTTTTCTTACATTACTTCTTCACCTTTCTAAATTCTTATTACTTCTCAAAACATATTCCTTAAAAGTGAAACATTACCTTCTTTTCTTACTTTACTTCTTCGCTTTTCTAAATACTTATTAATTCTCAAAGCATACTACTTAAAACTGAAATTCTACCTTCTTTTCTTACTTTACTTCTTCACTTTTCTAAAACTTATTACTTCTCTAAGCATACTACTTAAAACTGAAACTATATTTTCTTTTATTACATTATTTCTTCACTTTTCTAAATACTTATTACTTCTCAAAGCATACTCCTTAAAACTGAAACTATATCTTCTTTTCTTACTTTACTTCTTCACTTTTCTAAAACTTATTAATTCTCAAAGCATACTCCTTAAAACTGACACTCTTTCTTCTTTTCTTACATTACTTATTCACCTTTCTAAATACCTATTACTTCTCAAAACATACTACTTAAAACTGAAACTCTATCTTCTTTTCTTACATTACTTCTTCAATTTTCTAAAACTTATTGCTTCTCAAAGCATACTCCTTAAAACTGAAACTATATCTTCTTTTCTTGCTTTACTTCTTGACTTTTCTAAATACTTATTAATTCTCAAAGCATACTCCTTAAAACTGAAATTCTATCTTTTTTTCTATCTTTACTTATTATCTTTCAAAATTCTTATTACTTGACAAGCAATAATCCTTAAAACTGAAATTCTACCTTCTTTTCTTACTTTACTTCTTCACTTTTCTAAATACTTATTAATTCTCAAAGCATACTCCTTAAAACTGAAACTATATCTTCTTTTTTTATTTTACTTCTTCAATTTCCTAAATACTTATTACTTCTCAAAGCATACTCCTTAAAACTGATACTCTTTCTTCTTTTCTTACATTACTTCTTCACCTTTCTAAATTCTTATTACTTCTCAAAACATACTACTTAAAACTGAAACTATATCTTCTTTTATTACATTATTTCTTCACTTTTCTAAATACTTATTAATTCTCAAAGCATACTCCTTAAAACTGAAACTCTATCTTCTTTTCTATCTTTACTTCTTCACCTTTCTAAATTCTTATTACTTCGCAAGGCATACTCTTTAAAACTGAAATTCTATCTTCTTTTCTATCTTTACTTCTTCACCTTTCTAAATTCTTATTACTTCTCAAAACATACTACTTAAAACTGAAACTATATCTTCTTTTATTACATTATTTCTTCACTTTTCTAAATACTTATTAATTCTCAAAGCATACTACTTAAAACTGAAATTCTATCTTCTTTTCTTACTTTACTTCTTCACTTTTCTAAAACTTATTGCTTCTCAAAGCATAATCCTTAAAACTGAAACTATATCTTCTTTTCTATCTTTACTTATTCACCTTTCTAAATTCTTTTTACTTCTCAAAGCATACTACTTAAAACTGAAACTATATCTTCTTTTCTATCTTTACTTCTTCACTTTTCTAAATTCTTATTACTTGACAAAGCATACTACTTAAAACTGAAACTATATCTTCTTTTCTTACTTTACTTCTTCACTTTTCTAAATACTTATTAATTCTCAAAGCATACTACTTAAAACTGAAACTCTATCTTCTTTTCTTACTTTACTTCTTCACTTTTCTAAATACTTATTAATTCTCAAAGCATACTCCTTAAAACTGAAACTATATCTTCTTTTATTACATTATTTCTTCACTTTTCTAAATTCTTATTAATTCTAAAAGCATACTACTTAAAACTGAAATTTTACCTTCTTTTCTTGCTTTACTTCTTCACTTTTCTAAATTCTTATTACTTGACAAAGCATACTACTTAAAACTGAAACTCTACCTTCTTTTCTTACTTTACTTCTTCACCTTTCTAAATTCTTATTACTTCTCAAAGCATACTACTTAAAACTGAAATTCGATCTTCTTTTCTATCTTTACATCTTCACTTTTCTAAATACTTATTAATTCTAAAAGCATACTACTTAAAACTGAAACTATAAATTCTTTTCTTACATTACTTCTTCACTTTTCTAAATTCTTATTACTTCTCAAAGCATACTCTTTAAAACTGATACTCTTTCTTCTTTTCTTACATTACATCTTCACCTTTCTAAATTCTTATTGCTTCTCAAAGCATACTACTTAAAACGAAACTCTACCTTCTTTTCTTACTTTACTTCTTCGCTTTTCTAAATACTTATTAATTCTCAAAGCATACTACTTAAAACTGAAACTATATCTTCTTTTCTTACTTTACTTCTTCACTTTTCTAAATACTTATTAATTCTCAAAGCATACTAAATAAAACTGAAACTATATCTTCTTTTCTTACTTTACTTCTTCACTTTTCTAAAACTTATTACTTCTCAAAGCATACTCCTTAAAACTGAAACTATATCTTTTTTTCTTACTTTACTTCTTCACTTTTCTAAAACTTATTGCTTCTCAAAGCATAATCCTTAAATCTAAAATTCTATCTTCTTTTCTTACATTACATCTTCACTTTTCTAAATTCTTATTAATTCTAAAAGCATACTACTTAAAACTGAAATTTTACCTTCTTTTCTTGCTTTACTTCTTCACTTTTCTAAATACTTATTAATTCTCAAAGCATACTCCTTAAAACTGAAACTCTATCTTCTTTTCTTACTTTACTTCTTCACTTTTCTAAATTCTTATTACTTCTCAAAGCACACTCTTTAAAACTGAAATTCTACCTTCTTTTCTTACTTTACTTCTTCACTTTTCTAAATTCTTATTACTTGACAAAGCATAATCCTAAAAATAAAATTCTATCTTCTTTTCTTACTTTACTTCTTCACTTTTCTAAATACTTATTAATTCTCAAAGCATACTACTCAAAACTGAAACTCTATCTTCTTTTCTTACTTTACTTCTTCACTTTTCTAAATACTTATTAATTCTCAAAGCATACTCCTTAAAACTGAAACTCTATCTTCTTTTCTTACTTTACTTATTCACCTTTCTAAAACTTATTGCTTCTCAAAGCATACTCCTTAAATCTAAAATTCTATCTTCTTTTCTTACATTACTTCTTCACTTTTCTAAAACTTATTACTTCTCAATGCATACTACTTAAAACTGAAATTCCTTCTTCTTTTCTTACTTTACTTCTTCACTTTTCTAAATACTTATTAATTCTCAAAGCATACTCCTTAAAACTGAAACTATATCTTCTTTTCTTTACTTTACTTCTTCGCTTTTCTAAATACTTATTGCTTCTCAAAGAATACTACTTAAAACTGAAACTATATCTTCTTTTCTTACTTTATTTCTTCACTTTTCTAAATACTAATTACTTCTCAAAGCATACTCCTTAAAACTGAAACTATATCTTCTTTTCTATCTTTACTTCTTCACTTTTCTAAAACTTATTGCTTCTCAAAGAATACTACTTAAAACTGAAATTCTATCTTCTTTTCTTACTTTACTTCTTCACTTTTCTAAATACTTATTACTTCTCAAAGCATACTTCTTAAAACTGAAATTCTATCTTCTTTTCTTACTTTACTTCTTCACTTTTCTAAAACTTATTGCTTCTCAATGCATACTACTTAAAACTGAAATTCCTTCTTCTTTTCTTACTTTACTTCTTCACTTTTCTAAATTCTTATTACTTCTCAAAGCATACTCTTTAAAACTGAAATTCTATCTTCTTTTCTTGCTTTACTTCTTCACTTTTCTAAATACTTATTGCTTCTCAAAGAATACTACTTAAAACTGAAACTATATCTTCTTTTCTTACATTACTTCTTCACTTTTCTAAATACTTATTAATTCTCAAAGCATACTCCTTAAAACTGAAACTATATCTTCTTTTCTTTACTTTACTTCTTCGCTTTTCTAAATACTTATTGCTTCTCAAAGCATACTACTTAAAACTGAAACTCTATCTTCTTTTATTACATTATTTCTTCACTTTTCTAAATACTTATTAATTCTCAAAGCATACTACTTAAAACTGAAACTCATCTTCTTTTCTTACTTTACTTCTTCACTTTTCTAAATACTAATTACTTCTCAAAGCATACTCCTTAAAACTGAAACTATATCTTCTTTTCTTACTTTACTTCTTCACTTTTCTAAATACTTATTACTTCTCAAAGCATACTTCTTAAAACTGAAATTCTATCTTCTTTTCTTACTTTACTTCTTCACTTTTCTAAAACTTATTGCTTCTCAAAGCATACTACTTAAAACTGAAATTCTATCTTCTTTTCTTGCTTTACTTCTTCACTTTTCTAAATACTTATTAATTCTCAAAGCATACTCCTTAAAACTGAAACTATATCTTCTTTTTTTATTTTACTTCTTCACCTTTCTAAACTCTTATTTCTTCTCAAAGCATACTAAATAAAACTGAAACTATATCTTCTTTTCTATCTTTACTTATTCACTTTTCTAAATACTTATTAATTCTAAAAGCATACTACTTAAAACTGAAATTCTATCTTCTTTTCTTACTTTACTTCTTCACTTTTCTAAATACTTATTAATTCTCAAAGCATACTACTCAAAACTGAAACTCTATCTTCTTTTCTTACTTTACTTCTTCACTTTTCTAAATACTTATTAATTCTCAAAGCATACTCCTTAAAACTGAAACTATATCTTCTTTTCTTTACTTTACTTATTCACCTTTCTAAAACTTATTGCTTCTCAAAGCATACTCCTTAAATCTAAAATTCTATCTTCTTTTCTTACATTACTTCTTCACTTTTCTAAAACTTATTGCTTCTCAATGCATACTACTTAAAACTGAAATTCCTTCTTCTTTTCTTACTTTACTTCTTCACTTTTCTAAATTCTTATTACTTCTCAAAGCATACTCTTTAAAACTGAAATTCTACCTTCTTTTCTTAATTTACTTCTTCACTTTTCTAAATACTTATTGCTTCTCAAAGAATACTACTTAAAACTGAAACTATATCTTCTTTTCTTACATTACTTCTTCACTTTTCTAAATACTTATTAATTCTCAAAGCATACTCCTTAAAACTGAAACTCTATCTTCTTTTCTTACATTACTTCTTCACTTTTCTAAATACTTATTAATTCTCAAAGCATACTACTCAAAACTGAAACTCTATCTTCTTTTCTTACATTATTTCTTCACCTTTCTAAAACTTATTGCTTCTCAAAGCATACTACTTAAAACTGAAACTATATCTTCTTTTCTTTACTTTACTTCTTCGCTTTTCTAAATACTTATTGCTTCTCAAAGCATACTACTTAAAACTGAAACTATATCTTCTTTTCTTACATTACTTCTTCACTTTTCTAAATACTTATTAATTCTCAAAGCATACTCCTTAAAACTGAAATTCTATCTTCTTTTCTTGCTTTACTTCTTCACTTTTCTAAATACTTATTAATTCTCAAAGCATACTCCTTAAAACTGAAACTATATCTTCTTTTCTATCTTTACTTCTTCGCTTTTCTAAATACTTATTGCTTCTCAAAGAATACTACTTAAAACGAAACTATATCTTCTTTTCTTACTTTACTTCTTCACTTTTCTAAAACTTATTGCTTCTCAAAGCATACTACTTAAAACTGTAATTCTATCTTCTTTTCTTGCTTTACTTCTTCGCTTTTCTAAATACTTATTGCTTCTCAAAGAATACTACTTAAAACGAAACTATATCTTCTTTTCTTACTTTACTTCTTCACTTTTCTAAAACTTATTGCTTCTCAAAGCATACTACTTAAAACTGTAATTCTATCTTCTTTTCTTGCTTTACTTCTTCACTTTTCTAAATACTTATTAATTCTCAAAGCATACTCCTTAAAACTGAAACTATATCTTCTTTTCTTACTTTACTTCTTCACTTTTCTAAATACTTATTAATTCTCAAAGCATACTACTCAAAACTGAAACTCTATCTTCTTTTCTTACTTTACTTCTTCACTTTTCTAAATACTTATTAATTCTCAAAGCATACTCCTTAAAACTGAAACTCTATCTTCTTTTCTTACTTTACTTATTCACCTTTCTAAAACTTATTGCTTCTCAAAGCATACTCCTTAAATCTAAAATTCTATCTTCTTTTCTTACATTACTTCTTCACTTTTCTAAAACTTATTGCTTCTCAAAGCATACTACTTAAAACTGAAATTCCTTCTTCTTTTCTTACTTTACTTCTTCACTTTTCTAAATTCTTATTACTTCTCAAAGCATACTCTTTAAAACTGAAATTCTACCTTCTTTTCTTGCTTTACTTCTTCACTTTTCTAAATACTTATTGCTTCTCAAAGAATACTACTTAAAACTGAAACTATATCTTCTTTTCTTACATTACTTCTTCACTTTTCTAAATACTTATTAATTCTCAAAGCATACTCCTTAAAACTGAAACTATATCTTCTTTTCTTACATTACTTCTTCACTTTTCTAAATACTTATTAATTCTCAAAGCATACTACTCAAAACTGAAACTCTATCTTCTTTTCTTACATTATTTCTTCACCTTTCTAAAACTTATTGCTTCTCAAAGCATACTACTTAAAACTGAAACTATATCTTCTTTTCTTTACTTTACTTCTTCGCTTTTCTAAATACTTATTGCTTCTCAAAGCATACTACTTAAAACTGAAACTATATCTTCTTTTCTTACATTACTTCTTCACTTTTCTAAATACTTATTAATTCTCAAAGCATACTCCTTAAAACTGAAATTCTATCTTCTTTTCTTGCTTTACTTCTTCACTTTTCTAAATACTTATTAATTCTCAAAGCATACTCCTTAAAACTGAAACTATATCTTCTTTTCTTTACTTTACTTCTTCGCTTTTCTAAATACTTATTGCTTCTCAAAGAATACTACTTAAAACTGAAACTATATCTTCTTTTCTTACTTTATTTCTTCACTTTTCTAAATACTAATTACTTCTCAAAGCATACTCCTTAAAACTGAAACTATATCTTCTTTTCTATCTTTACTTCTTCACTTTTCTAAAACTTATTAATTCTCAAAGAATACTACTTAAAACTGAAATTCTATCTTCTTTTCTTACTTTACTTCTTCACTTTTCTAAAACTTATTGCTTCTCAAAGCATACTACTTAAAACTGTAATTCTATCTTCTTTTCTTGCTTTACTTCTTCACTTTTCTAAATACTTATTAATTCTCAAAGCATACTCCTTAAAACTGAAACTATATCTTCTTTTTTTATTTTACTTCTTCACCTTTCTAAACTCTTATTTCTTCTCAAAGCATACTAAATAAAACTGAAACTATATCTTCTTTTCTATCTTTAATTATTCACTTTTCTAAATACTTATTAATTCTCAAAGCATACTCCTTAAAACTGAAACTATATCTTCTTTTTTTATTTTACTTCTTCACCTTTCTAAACTCTTATTTCTTCTCAAAGCATACTAAATAAAACTGAAACTATATCTTCTTTTCTATCTTTACTTCTTCACTTTTCTAAATACTTATTAATTCTAAAAGCATACTCCTTAAAACTGAAACTATATCTTCTTTTCTTTACTTTACTTCTTCGCTTTTCTAAATACTTATTGCTTCTCAAAGAATACTACTTAAAACGAAACTATATCTTCTTTTCTTACTTTACTTCTTCACTTTTCTAAAACTTATTGCTTCTCAAAGCATACTACTTAAAACTGAAATTCTATCTTCTTTTCTTGCTTTACTTCTTCACCTTTCTAAATACTTATTAATTCTCAAAGCATACTACTTAAAACTGAAACTATATCTTCTTTTCTTACATTACTTCTTCACTTTTCTAAAACTTATTACTTCTCAAAGCATACTCCTTAAATCTAAAATTCTATCTTCTTTTCTTACATTACTTCATCACTTTTCTAAAACTTATTGCTTCTCAATGCATACTACTTAAAACTGAAATTCTATCTTCTTTTCTATCTTTACTTATTCACCTTTCTAAATTCTTATTACTTCTCAAAGCATACTACTTAAAACGAAACTCTACCTTCTTTTCTTACTTTACTTCTTCACTTTTCTAAATTCTTATTACTAGACAAAGCATAATCCTAAAAATAAAATTCTATCTTCTTTTCTTACTTTACTTCTTCACTTTTCTAAAACTTATTAATTCTCAATGCATACTACTTAAAACTGAAACTCTATCTTCTTTTCTTACTTTACTTCTTCACTTTTCTAAATTCTTATTAATTCTCAAAGCATACTACTTAAAACTGAAACTATATTTTCTTTTATTACATTATTTCTTCACTTTTCTAAATACTTATTACTTCTCAAAGCATACTCCTTAAAACTGAAACTATATCTTCTTTTCTTACTTTACTTCTTCACTTTTCTAAATACTTATTAATTCTAAAAGCATACTCCTTAAAACTGAAACTCTACCTTCTTTTCTTACTTTACTTCTTCAATTTTCTAAAACTTATTAATTCTCAAAGCATACTACTTAAAACTGAAACTATATCTTCTTTTATTACATTATTTCTTCACTTTTCTAAATACTTATTAATTCTCAAAGCATACTCCTTAAAACTGAAACTCTATCTTCTTTTCTTACATTACTTCTTCACCTTTCTAAATTCTTATTACTTCTCAAAACATATTCCTTAAAAGTGAAACATTACCTTCTTTTCTTACTTTACTTCTTCGCTTTTCTAAATACTTATTAATTCTCAAAGCATACTACTTAAAACTGAAATTCTACCTTCTTTTCTTACTTTACTTCTTCACTTTTCTAAAACTTATTACTTCTCTAAGCATACTACTTAAAACTGAAACTATATTTTCTTTTATTACATTATTTCTTCACTTTTCTAAATACTTATTACTTCTCAAAGCATACTCCTTAAAACTGAAACTATATCTTCTTTTCTTACTTTACTTCTTCACTTTTCTAAAACTTATTAATTCTCAATGCATACTACTTAAAACTGACACTCTTTCTTCTTTTCTTACATTACTTATTCACCTTTCTAAATACCTATTACTTCTCAAAACATACTACTTAAAACTGAAACTCTATCTTCTTTTCTTACATTACTTCTTCAATTTTCTAAAACTTATTGCTTCTCAAAGCATACTCCTTAAAACTGAAACTATATCTTCTTTTCTTGCTTTACTTCTTGACTTTTCTAAATACTTATTAATTCTCAAAGCATACTCCTTAAAACTGAAATTCTATCTTTTTTTCTATCTTTACTTATTATCTTTCAAAATTCTTATTACTTGACAAGCAATAATCCTTAAAACTGAAATTCTACCTTCTTTTCTTACTTTACTTCTTCACTTTTCTAAATACTTATTAATTCTCAAAGCATACTCCTTAAAACTGAAACTATATCTTCTTTTTTTATTTTACTTCTTCAATTTCCTAAATACTTATTACTTCTCAAAGCATACTCCTTAAAACTGATACTCTTTCTTCTTTTCTTACATTACTTCTTCACCTTTCTAAATTCTTATTACTTCTCAAAACATACTACTTAAAACTGAAACTATATCTTCTTTTATTACATTATTTCTTCACTTTTCTAAATACTTATTAATTCTCAAAGCATACTCCTTAAAACTGAAACTCTATCTTCTTTTCTTATTTTACTTATTCACCTTTCTAAAACTTATTACTTCTCAAAGCATACTCCTTAAAACTGAAACTATATCTTCTTTTCTTACTTTACTTCTTCACTTTTCTAAAACTTATTGCTTCTCAAAGCATAATTCTTAAATCTGAAAATCTATCTTCTTTTCTTGCTTTACTTCTTCACTTATCTAAATACTTATTAATTCTCAAAGCATACTACTTAAAACTGAAATTCTATCTTCTTTTCTTACTTTACTTCTTCACTTTTCTAAAACTTATTGCTTCTCAAAGCATAATCCTTAAAACTGAAACTATATCTTCTTTTCTATCTTTACTTATTCACCTTTCTAAATTCTTTTTACTTCTCAAAGCATACTACTTAAAACTGAAACTATATCTTCTTTTCTATCTTTACTTCTTCACTTTTCTAAATTCTTATTACTTGACAAAGCATACTACTTAAAACTGAAACTATATCTTCTTTTCTTACTTTACTTCTTCACTTTTCTAAATACTTATTAATTCTCAAAGCATACTACTTAAAACTGAAACTCTATCTTCTTTTCTTACTTTACTTCTTCACTTTTCTAAATACTTATTAATTCTCAAAGCATACTCCTTAAAACTGAAACTATATCTTCTTTTATTACATTATTTCTTCACTTTTCTAAATTCTTATTAATTCTAAAAGCATACTACTTAAAACTGAAATTTTACCTTCTTTTCTTGCTTTACTTCTTCACTTTTCTAAATTCTTATTACTTGACAAAGCATACTACTTAAAACTGAAACTCTACCTTCTTTTCTTACTTTACTTCTTCACCTTTCTAAATTCTTATTACTTCTCAAAGCATACTACTTAAAACTGAAATTCGATCTTCTTTTCTATCTTTACATCTTCACTTTTCTAAATACTTATTAATTCTAAAAGCATACTACTTAAAACTGAAACTATAAATTCTTTTCTTACATTACTTCTTCACTTTTCTAAATTCTTATTACTTCTCAAAGCATACTCTTTAAAACTGATACTCTTTCTTCTTTTCTTACATTACATCTTCACCTTTCTAAATTCTTATTGCTTCTCAAAGCATACTACTTAAAACGAAACTCTACCTTCTTTTCTTACTTTACTTCTTCGCTTTTCTAAATACTTATTAATTCTCAAAGCATACTACTTAAAACTGAAACTATATCTTCTTTTCTTACTTTACTTCTTCACTTTTCTAAATACTTATTAATTCTCAAAGCATACTAAATAAAACTGAAACTATATCTTCTTTTCTTACTTTACTTCTTCACTTTTCTAAAACTTATTACTTCTCAAAGCATACTCCTTAAAACTGAAACTATATCTTTTTTTCTTACTTTACTTCTTCACTTTTCTAAAACTTATTGCTTCTCAAAGCATAATCCTTAAATCTAAAATTCTATCTTCTTTTCTTACATTACATCTTCACTTTTCTAAATTCTTATTAATTCTAAAAGCATACTACTTAAAACTGAAATTTTACCTTCTTTTCTTGCTTTACTTCTTCACTTTTCTAAATACTTATTAATTCTCAAAGCATACTCCTTAAAACTGAAACTCTATCTTCTTTTCTTACTTTACTTCTTCACTTTTCTAAATTCTTATTACTTCTCAAAGCACACTCTTTAAAACTGAAATTCTACCTTCTTTTCTTACTTTACTTCTTCACTTTTCTAAATTCTTATTACTTGACAAAGCATAATCCTAAAAATAAAATTCTATCTTCTTTTCTTACTTTACTTCTTCACTTTTCTAAATACTTATTGCTTCTCAAAGAATACTCCTTAAAACTGAAACTCTATCTTCTTTTCTTACTTTACTTCTTCACTTTTCTAAATTCTTATTAATTCTCAAAGCATACTACTTAAAACTGAAACTATATTTTCTTTTATTACATTATTTCTTCGCTTTTCTAAATACTTATTGCTTCTCAAAGCATACTACTTAAAACTGAAACTATATCTTCTTTTCTTACATTACTTCTTCACTTTTCTAAATACTTATTAATTCTCAAAGCATACTCCTTAAAACTGAAATTCTATCTTCTTTTCTTGCTTTACTTCTTCACTTTTCTAAATACTTATTAATTCTCAAAGCATACTCCTTAAAACTGAAACTATATCTTCTTTTCTTTACTTTACTTCTTCGCTTTTCTAAATACTTATTGCTTCTCAAAGAATACTACTTAAAACTGAAACTATATCTTCTTTTCTTACTTTATTTCTTCACTTTTCTAAATACTAATTACTTCTCAAAGCATACTCCTTAAAACTGAAACTATATCTTCTTTTCTATCTTTACTTCTTCACTTTTCTAAAACTTATTGCTTCTCAAAGAATACTACTTAAAACTGAAATTCTATCTTCTTTTCTTACTTTACTTCTTCACTTTTCTAAAACTTATTGCTTCTCAAAGCATACTACTTAAAACTGTAATTCTATCTTCTTTTCTTGCTTTACTTCTTCACTTTTCTAAATACTTATTAATTCTCAAAGCATACTCCTTAAAACTGAAACTATATCTTCTTTTTTTATTTTACTTCTTCACCTTTCTAAACTCTTATTTCTTCTCAAAGCATACTAAATAAAACTGAAACTATATCTTCTTTTCTATCTTTAATTATTCACTTTTCTAAATACTTATTAATTCTCAAAGCATACTCCTTAAAACTGAAACTATATCTTCTTTTTTTATTTTACTTCTTCACCTTTCTAAACTCTTATTTCTTCTCAAAGCATACTAAATAAAACTGAAACTATATCTTCTTTTCTATCTTTACTTCTTCACTTTTCTAAATACTTATTAATTCTAAAAGCATACTCCTTAAAACTGAAACTATATCTTCTTTTCTTTACTTTACTTCTTCGCTTTTCTAAATACTTATTGCTTCTCAAAGAATACTACTTAAAACGAAACTATATCTTCTTTTCTTACTTTACTTCTTCACTTTTCTAAAACTTATTGCTTCTCAAAGCATACTACTTAAAACTGAAATTCTATCTTCTTTTCTTGCTTTACTTCTTCACCTTTCTAAATACTTATTAATTCTCAAAGCATACTACTTAAAACTGAAACTATATCTTCTTTTCTTACATTACTTCTTCACTTTTCTAAAACTTATTACTTCTCAAAGCATACTCCTTAAATCTAAAATTCTATCTTCTTTTCTTACATTACTTCATCACTTTTCTAAAACTTATTGCTTCTCAATGCATACTACTTAAAACTGAAATTCTATCTTCTTTTCTATCTTTACTTATTCACCTTTCTAAATTCTTATTACTTCTCAAAGCATACTACTTAAAACGAAACTCTACCTTCTTTTCTTACTTTACTTCTTCACTTTTCTAAATTCTTATTACTAGACAAAGCATAATCCTAAAAATAAAATTCTATCTTCTTTTCTTACTTTACTTCTTCACTTTTCTAAATACTTATTGCTTCTCAAAGAATACTCCTTAAAACTGAAACTCTATCTTCTTTTCTTACTTTACTTCTTCACTTTTCTAAATACTTATTAATTCTCAAAGCATACTCCTTAAAACTGAAACTATATCTTCTTTTATTACATTATTTCTTCACTTTTCTAAATACTTATTACTTCTCAAAGCATACTCCTTAAAACTGAAACTATATCTTCTTTTCTTACTTTACTTCTTCACTTTTCTAAATACTTATTAATTCTAAAAGCATACTCCTTAAAACTGAAACTCTACCTTCTTTTCTTACTTTACTTCTTCAATTTTCTAAAACTTATTAATTCTCAAAGCATACTACTTAAAACTGAAACTATATCTTCTTTTATTACATTATTTCTTCACTTTTCTAAATACTTATTAATTCTCAAAGCATACTCCTTAAAACTGAAACTCTATCTTCTTTTCTTACATTACTTCTTCACCTTTCTAAATTCTTATTACTTCTCAAAACATATTCCTTAAAAGTGAAACATTACCTTCTTTTCTTACTTTACTTCTTCGCTTTTCTAAATACTTATTAATTCTCAAAGCATACTACTTAAAACTGAAATTCTACCTTCTTTTCTTACTTTACTTCTTCACTTTTCTAAAACTTATTACTTCTCTAAGCATACTACTTAAAACTGAAACTATATTTTCTTTTATTACATTATTTCTTCACTTTTCTAAATACTTATTACTTCTCAAAGCATACTCCTTAAAACTGAAACTATATCTTCTTTTCTTACTTTACTTCTTCACTTTTCTAAAACTTATTAATTCTCAAAGCATACTCCTTAAAACTGACACTCTTTCTTCTTTTCTTACATTACTTATTCACCTTTCTAAATACCTATTACTTCTCAAAACATACTACTTAAAACTGAAACTCTATCTTCTTTTCTTACATTACTTCTTCAATTTTCTAAAACTTATTGCTTCTCAAAGCATACTCCTTAAAACTGAAACTATATCTTCTTTTCTTGCTTTACTTCTTGACTTTTCTAAATACTTATTAATTCTCAAAGCATACTCCTTAAAACTGAAATTCTATCTTTTTTTCTATCTTTACTTATTATCTTTCAAAATTCTTATTACTTGACAAGCAATAATCCTTAAAACTGAAATTCTACCTTCTTTTCTTACTTTACTTCTTCACTTTTCTAAATACTTATTAATTCTCAAAGCATACTCCTTAAAACTGAAACTATATCTTCTTTTTTTATTTTACTTCTTCAATTTCCTAAATACTTATTACTTCTCAAAGCATACTCCTTAAAACTGATACTCTTTCTTCTTTTCTTACATTACTTCTTCACCTTTCTAAATTCTTATTACTTCTCAAAACATACTACTTAAAACTGAAACTATATCTTCTTTTATTACATTATTTCTTCACTTTTCTAAATACTTATTAATTCTCAAAGCATACTCCTTAAAACTGAAACTCTATCTTCTTTTCTTATTTTACTTATTCACCTTTCTAAAACTTATTACTTCTCAAAGCATACTCCTTAAAACTGAAACTATATCTTCTTTTCTTACTTTACTTCTTCACTTTTCTAAAACTTATTGCTTCTCAAAGCATAATTCTTAAATCTGAAAATCTATCTTCTTTTCTTGCTTTACTTCTTCACTTATCTAAATACTTATTAATTCTCAAAGCATACTACTTAAAACTGAAATTCTATCTTCTTTTCTTACTTTACTTCTTCACTTTTCTAAAACTTATTGCTTCTCAAAGCATAATCCTTAAAACTGAAACTATATCTTCTTTTCTATCTTTACTTATTCACCTTTCTAAATTCTTTTTACTTCTCAAAGCATACTACTTAAAACTGAAACTATATCTTCTTTTCTATCTTTACTTCTTCACTTTTCTAAATTCTTATTACTTGACAAAGCATACTACTTAAAACTGAAACTATATCTTCTTTTCTTACTTTACTTCTTCACTTTTCTAAATACTTATTAATTCTCAAAGCATACTACTTAAAACTGAAACTCTATCTTCTTTTCTTACTTTACTTCTTCACTTTTCTAAATACTTATTAATTCTCAAAGCATACTCCTTAAAACTGAAACTATATCTTCTTTTATTACATTATTTCTTCACTTTTCTAAATTCTTATTAATTCTAAAAGCATACTACTTAAAACTGAAATTTTACCTTCTTTTCTTGCTTTACTTCTTCACTTTTCTAAATTCTTATTACTTGACAAAGCATACTACTTAAAACTGAAACTCTACCTTCTTTTCTTACTTTACTTCTTCACCTTTCTAAATTCTTATTACTTCTCAAAGCATACTACTTAAAACTGAAATTCGATCTTCTTTTCTATCTTTACATCTTCACTTTTCTAAATACTTATTAATTCTAAAAGCATACTACTTAAAACTGAAACTATAAATTCTTTTCTTACATTACTTCTTCACTTTTCTAAATTCTTATTACTTCTCAAAGCATACTCTTTAAAACTGATACTCTTTCTTCTTTTCTTACATTACATCTTCACCTTTCTAAATTCTTATTGCTTCTCAAAGCATACTACTTAAAACGAAACTCTACCTTCTTTTCTTACTTTACTTCTTCGCTTTTCTAAATACTTATTAATTCTCAAAGCATACTACTTAAAACTGAAACTATATCTTCTTTTCTTACTTTACTTCTTCACTTTTCTAAATACTTATTAATTCTCAAAGCATACTAAATAAAACTGAAACTATATCTTCTTTTCTTACTTTACTTCTTCACTTTTCTAAAACTTATTACTTCTCAAAGCATACTCCTTAAAACTGAAACTATATCTTTTTTTCTTACTTTACTTCTTCACTTTTCTAAAACTTATTGCTTCTCAAAGCATAATCCTTAAATCTAAAATTCTATCTTCTTTTCTTACATTACATCTTCACTTTTCTAAATTCTTATTAATTCTAAAAGCATACTACTTAAAACTGAAATTTTACCTTCTTTTCTTGCTTTACTTCTTCACTTTTCTAAATACTTATTAATTCTCAAAGCATACTCCTTAAAACTGAAACTCTATCTTCTTTTCTTACTTTACTTCTTCACTTTTCTAAATTCTTATTACTTCTCAAAGCACACTCTTTAAAACTGAAATTCTACCTTCTTTTCTTACTTTACTTCTTCACTTTTCTAAATTCTTATTACTTGACAAAGCATAATCCTAAAAATAAAATTCTATCTTCTTTTCTTACTTTACTTCTTCACTTTTCTAAATACTTATTGCTTCTCAAAGAATACTCCTTAAAACTGAAACTCTATCTTCTTTTCTTACTTTACTTCTTCACTTTTCTAAATTCTTATTAATTCTCAAAGCATACTACTTAAAACTGAAACTATATTTTCTTTTATTACATTATTTCTTCGCTTTTCTAAATACTTATTGCTTCTCAAAGCATACTACTTAAAACTGAAACTATATCTTCTTTTCTTACTTTACTTCTTCACTTTTCTAAATACTTATTAATTCTAAAAGCATACTACTTAAAACTGAAACTATATCTTCTTTTCTATCTTTAATTATTCACTTTTCTAAAACTTATTGCTTCTCAAAGCATACTACTTAAAACTGAAACTATATCTTCTTTTCTTACTTTACTTCTTCACTTTTCTAAAACTTATAGCTTCTCAAAGCATACTACTTAAAACTGAAACTCTACCTTCTTTTCTTACTTTACTTCTTCAATTTTCTAAATTCTTATTAATTCTCAAAGCATAATCCTTAAATCTAAAATTCTATCTTCTTTTCTTATTTTACTTCTTCACTTTTCTAAATACTTATTGCTTCTCAAAGAATACTCCTTAAAACTGAAACTCTATCTTCTTTTCTTACTTTACTTCTTCACTTTTCTAAATTCTTATTAATTCTCAAAGCATACTACTTAAAACTGAAACTATATCTTCTTTTATTACATTATTTCTTCACTTTTCTAAATACTAATTACTTCTCAAAGCATACTCCTTAAAACTGAAACTATATCTTCTTTTCTATCTTTACTTCTTCACTTTTCTAAAACTTATTGCTTCTCAAAGCATACTACTTAAAACTGAAACTATATCTTCTTTTCTTTACTTTACTTCTTCGCTTTTCTAAAACTTATTGCTTCTCAAAGCATAATCCTTAAAACTGAAACAATATCTTCTTTTCTATCTTTACTTCTTCACTTTTCTAAATTCTTATTAATTCTCAAAGCATACTACTTAAAACTGAAACTATATCTTCTTTTCTTACTTTACTTCTTCACTTTTCTAAAACTTATTGCTTCTCAAAGCATACTCCTTAAAACTGAAACAATATCTTCTTTTCTATCTTTACTTATTCATTTTCTAAATTCTTATTACTTGACAAAGCATAATCCTTAAATCTAAAATTCTATCTTCTTTTCTTACTTTACTTCTTCACTTTTCTAAATACTTATTGCTTCTCAAAGAATACTCCTTAAAACTGAAACTCTATCTTCTTTTCTTACTTTACTTCTTCACTTTTCTAAATACTTATTAATTCTCAAAGCATACTACTTAAAACTGAAACTATATCTTCTTTTCTTACTTTACTTCTTCACTTTTCTAAATACTTATTACTTCTCAAAGCATACTCCTTAAAACTGAAATTATATCTTCTTTTCTTACTTTACTTCTTCACCTTTCTAAATACTTATTAATTCTAAAAGCATACTACTTAAAACTGAAATTCTATCTTCTTTTCTTACTTTACTTCTTGACTTTTCTAAATACTTATTAATTCTCAAAGCATACTACTTAAAACTGAAACTATATCTTCTTTTCTTACTTTACTTCTTCACTTTTTTTAATACCTATTACTTCTCAAAGCATACTCCTTAAAACTGATACTCTATCTTCTTTTCTTACTTTACTTCTTCGCTTTTCTAAATACTTATTACTTCTCAAAGCATACTACTTAAAACTGAAACTATATCTTCTTTTCTTATTTTACTTCTTCACTTTTCTAAAACTTATTACTTCTCAAAGCATACTCCTTAAAACTGAAATTCTACCTTCTTTTCTTACTTTACTTCTTCACTTTTCTAAAACTTATTACTTCTCAAAGCATACTCCTTAAAACTGAAACTATATCTTCTTTTCTTACTTTACTTCTTCACTTTTCTAAAACTTATTACTTCTCAAAGCATACTCCTTAAAACTGAAACTATATCTTCTTTTTTTAATTATTTCTTCACTTTTCTAAATACTTATTAATTCTCAAAGCATACTACTTAAAACTGAAACTATATTTTCTTTTATTACATTATTTCTTCACTTTTCTAAATACTTATTAATTCTCAAAGCATAATCCTTAAAACTGAAACTCTATCTTCTTTTCTTATTTTACTTCTTCACTTTTCTAAATACTTATTAATTCTCAAAGCATACTACTTAAAACTGAAATTTTACCTTCTTTTCTTGCTTTACTTCTTCACTTTTCTAAATTCTTATTGCTTCTCAAAGCATACTCCTTAAAACTGAAACTATATCTTCTTTTCTTACATTACTTATTCAATTTTCTAAATACTTATTACTTCTCAAAGAATACTCCTTAAAACTGAAACTCTATCTTCTTTTCTTACTTTACTTCTTCACTTTTCTAAATTCTTATTAATTCTCAAAGCATACTACTTAAAACTGAAACTATATTTTCTTTTATTACATTATTTCTTCGCTTTTCTAAATACTTATTGCTTCTCAAAGCATACTACTTAAAACTGAAACTATATCTTCTTTTCTTACTTTACTTCTTCACTTTTCTAAATACTTATTAATTCTAAAAGCATACTACTTAAAACTGAAACAATATCTTCTTTTCTATCTTTACTTCTTCACTTTTCTAAATTCTTATTAATTCTCAAAGCATACTACTTAAAACTGAAACTATATCTTCTTTTCTTACTTTACTTCTTCACTTTTCTAAAACTTATTGCTTCTCAAAGCATACTCCTTAAAACTGAAACAATATCTTCATTTCTTACTTTACTTCTTCACTTTTCTAAATACTTATTGCTTTTCAAAGAATACTCCTTAAAACTGAAACTCTATCTTCTTTTCTTACTTTACTTCTTCACTTTTCTAAATACTTATTGCTTCTCAAAGCATAATCCTTAAATCTAAAATTCTATCTTCTTTTCTTACATTACATCTTCACTTTTCTAAATTCTTATTAATTCTAAAAGCATACTACTTAAAACTGAAATTTTACCTTCTTTTCTTACTTTACTTCTTCACTTTTCTAAAACTTATTGCTTCTCAAAGCATAATCCTTAAATCTGAAATTCTATCTTCTTTTCTTACTTTACTTCTTGACTTTTCTAAATACTTAATACTTCTCAATCCATATTCCTTAAAAATGAAACTCAATCATCTTTTCTTACTTTACTTCTTCACTTTTCTAAATACTTATTACTTCTCAAAGCATACTACTTAAAACTGAAACTCTACCTTCTTTTCTTACTTTACTTCTTCAATTTTCTAAATTCTTATTAATTCTCAAAGCATACTCCTTAAAACTGAAACTATATCTTCTTTTCTTACTTTACTTCTTCACTTTTCTAAATTCTTATTGCTTCTCAAAGCATAATCCTTAAATCTAAAATTCTATCTTCTTTTCTTACATTACATCTTCACTTTTCTAAATTCTTATTAATTCTAAAAGCATACTACTTAAAACTGAAATTTTACCTTCTTTTCTTGCTTTACTTCTTCACTTTTCTAAATACTTATTAATTCTCAAAGCATACTCCTTAAAACTGAAACTCTATCTTCTTTTCTTACTTTACTTCTTCACTTTTCTAAATTCTTATTACTTCTCAAAGCATAATCCTTAAATCTGAAATTCTATCTTCTTTTCTTACTTTACTTCTTGACTTTTCTAAATACTTAATACTTCTCAATCCATATTCCTTAAAAATGAAACTCAATCATCTTTTCTTACTTTACTTCTTCACTTTTCTAAATACTTATTAATTCTCAAAGCATACTACTTAAAACTGAAACTCTACCTTCTTTTCTTACTTTACTTCTTCAATTTTCTAAATTCTTATTAATTCTCAAAGCATACTCCTTAAAACTGAAACTATATCTTCTTTTCTTACTTTACTTCTTCACTTTTCTAAATTCTTATTGCTTCTCAAAGCATAATCCTTAAATCTAAAATTCTATCTTCTTTTCTTACATTACATCTTCACTTTTCTAAATTCTTATTAATTCTAAAAGCATACTACTTAAAACTGAAATTTTACCTTCTTTTCTTGCTTTACTTCTTCACTTTTCTAAATACTTATTAATTCTCAAAGCATACTCCTTAAAACTGAAACTCTATCTTCTTTTCTTACTTTACTTCTTCACTTTTCTAAATACTTATTGCTTCTCAAAGCATAATCCTTAAATCTAAAATTCTATCTTCTTTTCTTACATTACATCTTCACTTTTCTAAATTCTTATTAATTCTAAAAGCATACTACTTAAAACTGAAATTTTACCTTCTTTTCTTACTTTACTTCTTCACTTTTCTAAAACTTATTGCTTCTCAAAGCATAATCCTTAAATCTGAAATTCTATCTTCTTTTCTTACTTTACTTCTTGACTTTTCTAAATACTTAATACTTCTCAATCCATATTCCTTAAAAATGAAACTCAATCATCTTTTCTTACTTTACTTCTTCACTTTTCTAAATACTTATTACTTCTCAAAGCATACTACTTAAAACTGAAACTCTACCTTCTTTTCTTACTTTACTTCTTCAATTTTCTAAATTCTTATTAATTCTCAAAGCATACTCCTTAAAACTGAAACTATATCTTCTTTTCTTACTTTACTTCTTCACTTTTCTAAATTCTTATTGCTTCTCAAAGCATAATCCTTAAATCTAAAATTCTATCTTCTTTTCTTACATTACATCTTCACTTTTCTAAATTCTTATTAATTCTAAAAGCATACTACTTAAAACTGAAATTTTACCTTCTTTTCTTGCTTTACTTCTTCACTTTTCTAAATACTTATTAATTCTCAAAGCATACTCCTTAAAACTGAAACTCTATCTTCTTTTCTTACTTTACTTCTTCACTTTTCTAAATTCTTATTACTTCTCAAAGCATAATCCTTAAATCTGAAATTCTATCTTCTTTTCTTACTTTACTTCTTGACTTTTCTAAATACTTAATACTTCTCAATCCATATTCCTTAAAAATGAAACTCAATCATCTTTTCTTACTTTACTTCTTCACTTTTCTAAATACTTATTAATTCTCAAAGCATACTACTTAAAACTGAAACTCTACCTTCTTTTCTTACTTTACTTCTTCAATTTTCTAAATTCTTATTAATTCTCAAAGCATACTCCTTAAAACTGAAACTATATCTTCTTTTCTTACTTTACTTCTTCACTTTTCTAAATTCTTATTGCTTCTCAAAGCATAATCCTTAAATCTAAAATTCTATCTTCTTTTCTTACATTACATCTTCACTTTTCTAAATTCTTATTAATTCTAAAAGCATACTACTTAAAACTGAAATTTTACCTTCTTTTCTTGCTTTACTTCTTCACTTTTCTAAATACTTATTAATTCTCAAAGCATACTCCTTAAAACTGAAACTCTATCTTCTTTTCTTACTTTACTTCTTCACTTTTCTAAATTCTTATTACTTCTCAAAGCACACTCTTTAAAACTGAAATTCTACCTTCTTTTCTTACTTTACTTCTTCACTTTTCTAAATACTTATTACTTCTCAAAGCATACTACTTAAAACTGAAACTCTACCTTCTTTTCTTACTTTACTTCTTCAATTTTCTAAATTCTTATTGCTTCTCAAAGCATACTCCTTAAAACTGAAACTATATCTTCTTTTTTTAATTATTTCTTCACTTTTCTAAATACTTATTAATTCTCAAAGCATACTACTTAAAACTGAAACTATATTTTCTTTTATTACATTATTTCTTCACTTTTCTAAATACTTATTAATTCTCAAAGCATACTACTTAAAACTGAAACTATATCTTCTTTTCTTACTTTACTTCTTCACTTTTCTAAAACTTATTACTTCTCAAAGCATACTCCTTAAAACTGAAACTATATCTTTTTTTCTTACTTTACTTCTTCACTTTTCTAAAACTTATTGCTTCTCAAAGCATAATCCTTAAATCTAAAATTCTATCTTCTTTTCTTACTTTACTTCTTGACTTTTCTAAATACTTAATACTTCTCAATCCATATTCCTTAAAAATGAAACTCAATCATCTTTTCTTACTTTACTTCTTCACCTTTCTAAATACTTATTAATTCTCAAAGCATACTACTTAAAACTGAAACTCTACCTTCTTTTCTTACTTTACTTCTTCAATTTTCTAAATTCTTATTAATTCTCAAAGCATACTCCTTAAAACTGAAACTATATCTTCTTTTCTTACTTTACTTCTTCACTTTTCTAAATTCTTATTGCTTCTCAAAGCATAATCCTTAAATCTAAAATTCTATCTTCTTTTCTTACATTACATCTTCACTTTTCTAAATTCTTATTAATTCTAAAAGCATACTACTTAAAACTGAAATTTTACCTTCTTTTCTTGCTTTACTTCTTCACTTTTCTAAATACTTATTAATTCTCAAAGCATACTCCTTAAAACTGAAACTCTATCTTCTTTTCTTACTTTACTTCTTCACTTTTCTAAATTCTTATTACTTCTCAAAGCACACTCTTTAAAACTGAAATTCTACCTTCTTTTCTTACTTTACTTCTTCACTTTTCTAAATTCTTATTACTTGACAAAGCATAATCCTAAAACTGAAATTCTATCTTCTTTTCTTACTTTACTTCTTCACTTTTCTAAATACTTATTGCTTCTCAAAGCATACTCCTTAAAACTGAAACTATATCTTCTTTTTTTAATTATTTCTTCACTTTTCTAAATACTTATTAATTCTCAAAGCATACTACTTAAAACTGAAACTATATTTTCTTTTATTACATTATTTCTTCACTTTTCTAAATACTTATTAATTCTCAAAGCATACTACTTAAAACTGAAACTATATCTTCTTTTCTTACTTTACTTCTTCACTTTTCTAAAACTTATTACTTCTCAAAGCATACTCCTTAAAACTGAAACTATATCTTCTTTTCTTACTTTACTTCTTCACTTTTCTAAAACTTATTACTTCTCAAAGCATACTCCTTAAAACTGAAACTCTATCTTCTTTTCTTACTTTACTTCTTCACTTTTCTAAAACTTATTGCTTCTCAAAGCATAATCCTTAAATCTAAAATTCTATCTTCTTTTCTTACTTTACTTCTTCACTTTTCTAAATTCTTATTGCTTCTCAAAGCATACTACTTAAAACTGAAATTTTACCTTCTTTTCTTGCTTTACTTCTTCACTTTTCTAAATACTTATTAATTCTCAAAGCATACTCCTTAAAACTGAAACTCTATCTTCTTTTCTTACTTTACTTCTTCACTTTTCTAAATTCTTATTACTTCTCAAAACACACTCTTTAAAACTGAAATTCTACCTTCTTTTCTTACTTTACTTCTTCACTTTTCTAAATTCTTATT
>CAMPDV010005249.1:0-32648 GCA_946699065.1 Loxodes magnus
AGTTTGAATTATACTTTTGCATCATTCTACGTCCTACAATTTTACTTCCTCGCATGAAAATAGCAAGCAAATATCCTATCTTTCCTTCACAGTATTATTTTCAACTACCCCTATTCATTTTTTTATCTGCTACCTAAAATCAAAATCAAAGCTATCAGCTTTATTCCCAGAAGGTACTGCTTTTAAACTTCTACATGATACTAATTTCTGAACTATAAGGATTAGTTTCTCTTTAATCTAAATTTAATGCTAGAGTGATTAAAAAAGTTAGGATGAGAGATACTACAAGCAGCATTTAGATATAGCTTAGCAATAATTATAATAGGGGTAGAAGACCCTTTTAATTATAGCTCTATGTACTAGTAGCATGTCTGAATCCAGTTTTCAGTCGTAACAAAGAATAATCTTCATTTTGTTTAATAAGAATTGGGTAAAATAACGATATGGTAAAAAGCAAATTAAATGAAATAGGAAATCTGTTATATATCTAAAGAGAACTAAAGTAAGAATTGTTTCTTCAAAAACTAATAGAATAATATTGAATTAGCTAGCACATTTATAGAGGTGTTAAAATGAATGGAAAAAATGGAAGGTTAAAAGAGAAAAATTTGGTTAGAAAAGAAAAAAAGGAAAATGGTAGAAGATTTTAAATGCATTAAAGGAAAGCTAAACTATTAATTTTTAAGAGAGGATCAATCTTTTGAGTTAAAGCTGATAATTAAACTTGCTAAGAGAAGGTTAATATTGTGATAATTAATATGACCTAAGAAGAATTGGAAAAGATATAAAATGCTCACTGGTAAAAGAAACAGATATGATTAAGATGAAATATAAAAAGTAAGAAAGAGTTTAAGTGTAATAAGAATTTAACTCTAAAACACTAATAAGTATTAAAGCATTATAATTATAAAATATTGCAGAAAATAAATAAATTTAACTTAGCTAAACTTTAATATTCCTTTCCTATTTTACTTTAGTTATTTATTCAATTCAACACAATGGAATAAAAGACTTTAAATTCGGAGAAGCAGTTTCGATCTACAGACTTTTAGGTTTTTGTTCAGTGCATTTCCACTGTGCTTCTCTGCTAATTTATTAATTCATGTTCGAGATCTTCATAAATAGCTTTAAACTGACTAATTTTCATCACAATTATGGTTAGCTTAAACTTATTGACTTCCTATCTCTTCCACAAACTGCTGGTTTATTATTCAAGTTTCTTTAATCATTCTAGAGATTAAGTTTTAGGTTAGTATTTCCTCATCTTGATATATAAATATCCTTTTAGTTATAAATCTAAATCCTAACTATATATTCATAGTTTTGCTAAAGGCTAGTATACATATCTTCAGTTTGAAGCTAATTTATTAATATCTATTGATCCTATTTAATATGCAAGCCAAATTTAAGTCTTTTTTGGTTCTTTTCTCCATACTGATATGTGTATGCCTATTTTTCCCGGTCTTTTTTGATGAATTTGAGTAGAAACTTTTTAGGATTTTTTTATGAGAAAATAAAACTTCAGAAAGTTCTAGTCAGCTTTCTATGAATTTCATCAGTTTATAAATATCACAGATGAACATTTTTTTTACAATCTCAGGATTTAAACTTAAGCAGAAAGTGCTAATTTATTCGCTTATCGATCTGCAATGAAAACTAAACTTAATCGATATTCTTGCTTATAGAAGATAGCGTCTACAAACTTACTGCAGTTAATTGGAAGAAGTCTCTAACTTGATACTGGTTTAGTATTCCAAATCTATCAGTTAAATTAAGTTTTGACTCATTTTATAAACCACCTAGCCTGTTCCTTCTTTCTTAAGTGCGACCAATCAAGACTAACTTTTTAAGTCTAATCCTAATTAATTTTAACTTAGTACTCATATACAGCAATCCAATTTTAAGCCATCTTTTCTATATCTCTCCTCAAAAGTTGCAACACATTGCATTCTTACTCCAAAGCACTCTACAGAAACTATCTTTAGTCTTCTATCTTAGTATGTTATCTCCAGAAACTACTAAATGTATATCTCTTATACTATTACCTCTATACCTATATTACCTTTTTAGATATCAACTCTAGATGTATATAAAATCCTAGCTTTACTAATTTAATTTATTTATATGCTTTTACAATGTTCAACTTAATAAGATTAAAAGATGTAAGAGTCTTTGTATCTTAAATCTGATCTATATATGAAGCATGTCTAATCTAATGGACTAATAGGAAACAAGAATCAATACTTGATTCTTTCGCTGCTTATTCTTCTTGTAGCTGATCTTTATAGCTACTTTAGATTAACTTACCTTAATATTTATATCTTTAGGAGTTTGTTCTTGTAATGAGATCATTGAAGACTCTTGAGTTGGTTTAGTAACTCAGTTAAAAATATAATATTATATAGTGTCAAGGCCTTTTACGCTCTTACCTTCGAGAATCTCTTAACAACTAGTTACTTAAAAAACCCCTCCTAGTATCTCTAACTTTTTTCCCTATCAACGACTTATTAATTTTTTTTGTTTACATATGAAGAAAAATCTAAAATAAATAGGTTTGAAATGTAAAAATTAAGCAATATAAAAGAACTCTATTTTATCCTTTTAGTCCCATATATTTTAATTATGCAATCAGTTTACCAAATATCAGTTACTATTTTATCAAGACAATACATCCATTTTTGTATAGCTTATTTATAATCTCTTGATTTATTAATATGACTATAGTTAGGAAGCCTTAACTCTATTGCATAAGCTTATTCTTATATTATACTGCTTGTATTATCCTCTTCATATAGACGAGCATGCTTTCTTTATATTTCTGTTTGAGCTTTTTTATAAGCAGGCTTTTCGAAATTTTAGTCTCAATTATACCTTAAAAAATTTAGCTCTAAACTGATAAAAAATCAAGAAGCTTCGTATATTAACTTTTGATATACCAATCGAAAGGATATTCTCAAGTCTGCCTATATCGTTTTTAATTGGTCAGTTCAGTAAAGAAGGCATTAAATAGTCTATCTATTAAACCCTGTTCTTACTTGTATATTTCCCCCTCAGTTAGAACCTAGAAGTAAGACTGGAAATAGGAAATAGTTTTCAAGTATAGATTTCATTGCAACACATCTATTAGATTTATCTTAGTTCTTCGCTCTTTTTTGCTATAGTATTTATGTATATCGTACTGTCTAGCGTTAACCAAAGGGATTTATAAATCAAGGTAAGTTTTGTGGTAATTGTAAAGAGCTTGAAGGAAAAAGCTTCGACAGTGTATAAGGGGTGAAAGATGGTGGAGTTTAGCGAAACCTTTTTTTCAGTAAGAGAAGCGTAAACTGGTAATTTTGGCGAACTTTTACGTTAATTTTGTATTTAAAGCTTCAAGGAGCTACTAATAAGAAAATTTGGGGATAGATGTAAGTCTAAATAATTAAGACGAAAAGGAAAAAAATTAAATTGGCAAATCTTTTTTATACAGTTAGACTAAAAAAATGCGATATTAAAATCGTGTTGATATTAGAAACTAACAGACATTAAATAAAAAGTTGATTTGTAACTGGTAAATTTTTAGGCTATAAGAGATAAAATTTTCATATTTTAGTTTAGATTCTAAAGGTTCAAATATTAATACTTAAACTTTTGCTTTATAAAGGCTAATATAAAGTTCGTGAGAAGTTTGTCTATAAATGAAAGGAGATGCTCTATTAGTTGGCAGATTCGCTTTAAAATAGTCATGCTAGATATCAGATTAACTTAGTTTAATTTCTCAGTTTTAGATTTAAATTAGCATATAATTGAAGCCTTTAATGACCAAGTATACAGCATTTCAATATGCATCTTGAAAAAAAATCGCTATTTGCTTGCATGTAAGTATCTTCTTATGATACATTTTAAGCTTCTTTTGGAAATTCCTTGCTAGATCCTAATCTTTGACTCTTTCATTATTCTAGTAGATTTAGCTTGTAAATATAGTAAGCTATATTAACTTACCTATACTTGCTCATTGTCCTTATCTAAATAAGGAGACTAACAAATATCATAGTAATCATTTGACATCTCTTTGGAAAAGCTTACCTAGATTTCTTTCTTCCAATGTCTTTTCAATCTAATCTCTGACTCAATTACTCCAGTTAGAATGCTCCTACTCAAACCTTTAACATCAGCCCTAATTAAGTCAATCTTATTCAAAGCCTTCATTCACTTTTTATTTTCATCAACTCTTTTTATCATAGCCAACTAACAAGCGTCAATACAATTTTAAAATAAGTTAATTAAAAAAGGGTAAAATAATACCTTACAACTTTGCTTAGATTAAAGATTACTATTTGACAGCCTTTCAAGGTAAATTTATATGTCATTATTTATAGTTATTTCTCCTACTTTCTTAAGAATAACTTTATTCTTAAGATCATTAAATAGCTATTCCTTTATAGCTTATTTGAAATATTATAATACACCTAAATCTCACTTATATAGAGATTATCTTTAGTTCTAGTTATATAATTCGAATGGTATGATAAGGATGAGAATTAGTATAGTCGCAATTTCGCTTCAAGTACTGATATGCTTCTCTTATAAGATAGTGAAACCATCACGCTTGACTCTTTTTCACTTCTGCATTCTTGATTCTTACTTAAAGTTACTTTGCAAGATAATTCCAGAAAATCCCTTTCTACTGGCTAGATTTTAATCCTCTTATTCACACTAACTCGAGAAGTAACTCAAGCAAATGCTACCTAAAAGCTCCCTCGCCACTCCCAAATCTACACACCTTTTAACTCCTTCACATACATTTACTCTCCTATACTTCAAAATCTTCTAATCAGCTTCTTTTAATATATACTAATTTCTGAAGATTTAGCAATATGGTATATATATCATTTCATAATCTGAGCATAAGCAAACAATATAACCATTATACTAGCTAAATATTAGCTTTGATTAAAGACTCAGAAATACACTTTAATATCTAGGTGTAAATACCATTACTAGCATGGTGCTTAGTTAGGATGTTCATAGTTTACTTAAGTACCTTAAATGCTTAAAGTTGGTGCTAGATGTGATTATAATATGGTGAATCTCACCCTTTTCTCTTTAAAACTGAGCTAAAGTAAATTATTTTTTTTAATCTGATGATGCTATTTGAAGGGGTAATAGATTAGTGGTTTATAGGGTTTTTTTGGTATTTAAGTATGTCTAGTAATTTATTTTCAAAACTAGGTGTTTAATCGTTAAGATTTGCTTTCAGATAAAATGGAAATGAGAATATTAATATTTTGCTTTATTGGGTATGTTGCTATGTCGTAGTCTGTTGGTGTTCTCTATAGTGAGAAGAGTAATAGAGAATTATAGAAGTCAGTGGTTTAGTCTCTTTAGTAGAAGTATTAGATGGAAGTGAGATAGCGAAGCATCTTCAGTTAATATGAGATTGACTCAGTCATTCGTAGTATTAATAGAAAGCCTCGTATAGATATGCTTGTAGATGTCACGTAAAACAAAATATTCACTTTTTGGATTTCGAAATTCTGTAATGAGAGCTAAATAATTCACCTCATAGTTGGCTAGCAAAACTAACTTACCGTGGGAAATTTTTCCGTCTTTACTGATCCAGATGAAAAGGAGGAAATAGAAGCTACTATAATCCTTCTTCACTATTTTAACTGAAGAAGAATAGGAATTTTCCAAGGCATCAAGCCACATTTTTCCTCGAACTTGTTTTTTCAAGATGATCAAATATATCTGATTGATAGGTTGCTAATACCTTAAATTGCTAACGCGAAAGAAAAAATTTTATTTTACAGTGAAGTGTTAAAATCCCAAGGATTGAGCATTTTCGTCTTCTAAGCTGAAGAAAATAACCTAGAAAAGCTAGTAGAAATAACAGATATGTTGAGTTTGAATACTAGAGGCTTTCAATGAATTTTCACTCAAAATGCATTTATTGAAACCTATAAATAGCTCCTCTATGAGAAAAATCAACGCTAAGGAATTATTTTTATTTCCTTAGGTCGATACTCTTCAAAAGAATAGGTGTAAGTGAGATGACTAGAGTATGCTTTAGATAATATAATTCAAATTCAATCAAATTATAGTAAAAACGCAGATATTTAGATGCTTCTGTAGAATGAAGTTAGGAAAGAGAGTTTGTTTAAGATTTATAATTCACAGGAAAACGAGATTAAGTAAGTGGGTAGTATTTATTTAAATAATAGAACTATCGAATGAACTTAAGAAGTTACTTTCCTCGGATAAATGAAAACACCTCCTTTTGATAAGGTCACAATCGAAATTTCATATTCGTCAAATTATACAAACATGGATGGTTCGGTAGCAATATCACAGATTGATGTCATTCGTGGAGCAGAGCTTGCCATTCTTGAAATAAATCGGAAGAAAGACATTTTGTAGAATTTCATACTGAAAGGAAATGGATATGGAGTTGGAGCTACTATATGAAACCCTGATTATGCTGAGTAATAATTCTAAAAATAGAAAGAATTCTACGGAGTTGGAATGCTAAGTCCTTATACATCCTCAATGACTTCAAACTGACTATTATTTTTATACTCCCACGATTTTTATATTCCTGTCGTTGGAGCAGTTACAACTAACGCAGCTCTTTCAAACAAAACAAAATTTCCTACTTTTGTAAGAACAATCTACTCAGATTCTTATATGTCTTAACTATAAATAAGATTAATGCAAATCTACAAGTGGAAGAAAATAGCTATTCTATACTCAAGTAACAAATGAGCGTCAGATCTTGGAATGAGCATAGTGAAAGAAGCTTAGGCTTTGGGGATAGAAGTAGCTAACCCTGAAAATTTAAGGCAATATTAGTTGAGTTAGTAAGAAGCTAAAGAAGAGAACTGAAAACCTTAGGTAAAGGCTTTTCAAGAAAGTAAAGCGAGAATTGGAATATGTGTCTGCTTTCAGTATGATGCTTATTCATTTATTTTCCCTTATTTATATGATTTAGGAGCTAGAGCTGGGGACTGAGTATGATTAGCAAACGAGTGATTTGTCTCCTAATGAATATAACAGGCCAATACAAACTTAAACTGGACTAAAAGTCTAGAAGTAATAAAGGGAGCTTTATCATACACCCCTTCTTCTTATAGAGGAGAGTATGGAGAATATGTTAAAAAAGAGCACCAAAAAGTATTTGGAAATGCTCCTTACTGGTTGACATGCTTTAACTATGACGCTGCTCTTTTACTAGGAACTGCTATAAATTATTAAATAGAGCAAGGACTGGATTATCTAGATTTCCAGAATACGAACAACGCCTTAAGGACTATAAAAATATATGGATGCTAAGGAAAAGTACAGATAGAAAAGAATTCAAACGATCCAGATCTTAAAGTTTATGACATAATAAACATAAGAAATGACAACGAAAATAAAACTTGAAAAGATTAGAAGATTGGAACATTCTGTGCTACATGTCCTATTATACTTGAACTTGACAATTAAATAATATGGGGAGATGGAACTACGGTAATTCCTAAAGACTATATAGAAGACATAGATTGTCCTTTTAGAAAGAGAGAAATAAAAATTTTCCAAAAAGGAGAAGATTTAGTTTATATAATATACTCCTCTTGAATGTTTCTATCAGGTGTTATAATAATAATAAGCTATATGATTTGGAGAAAGTTGGAAATAGAATAGATAAAAGAAACTAAATAAATGACATTTACCGATGGACTATTTTTTTATCCTATTTTTCGTGTAGCAATGCTAATTTCTTTCAGTCGGACCAAGTTTGTCATTTGTTAGCGAAGACTTATGAAATTTAATTCAGATTCTTAAGTTAGATATTTATTAGCTGCCTTATTTATAGTCTATATAGTTCAAGCAGGTATTTGTCTTTATACTTTTCATTTCTATTTCGTGATGCTTAATGTTGATCTATATATTTCTAAGATTGGAAGAAAAGATGAACTAATGGGCTATACACTGAGCAACTTCAGCTGCATTTTATTTGCTACCTATCATTGGCTAGGTGAGCATAGTTCCTGTTCTCTATACATTAGGGGAAGTGTATAGATGTTTTGACGTGGTAGATTTTGATAAGAACGGAAGTTTGAAGTACAATGAAAGCATATTAGAAAAAGACTGCTACATACGATGTTGGTAGGATAAGCACTTAAAGTACTTAATTTCTGGAACAATTTGCTTGTTTTTCTATTTGACTTCAATTTGTTTCTTTAATCCATTTCTACAATATATTTGATAAGAAACAGTGATTAGACAATCTGTAGGATATATAACCCTTCAAAACCTTTTCTAGATATTTGCCACGTTGCTATACTAGTCATTGATTCATTCTGACTAAGAAACTCACTCAATAGTATACACTATAGTATTCACTCTGTTCTCTATAATATCATGGAAGCTGAGACCCTATAACTATGGAAGATTAAACTGCCTTCATGTAGGTGGCTCTTGTTTAATAATCTGATCAAGTTTTGTCTCAACTCTGAGTATAAATGCCGATTAGATAGACAAGCTAGTTTTGATTCTGCTATTGTTCTTAGGCTGAATTGTCATTTTAGTCATCACTTTGTTCATTCTATACAAATATTTCCCCAAATACCTATTTAGAAAGGCTAAAGACTATACTCCTTGGTTTAGATTCGCATTTCGACTATCAGTGAATGTTAATATCTTAAAGGACTTTCTGAAAATGCAAACTTACTAGAAAGTTTCCATTTCCTAACCTGAAGCTAAGGACTCAAACTCCCATGAGTAAGAAATTGTGTCCTAGAAGTTAGAAAAGAGCTAGGAACAAATAGCAACCAGTATGCTATTCGTGAACAGAGCTAACTTATAAAAAGGAATTGAGACAAATCACTAAAACAACAGTCTAAACATGAGCTAAAACATAATAAATGAAAGCCAAGTTAAACAGTAAGTCAGCTTATACAGATCTTTCACTATAGTGGATATACAAGATGGACATAACCAAAAAACCTTTAAGCCTATAAGCGTTAAACAGATGTCTCTGTGATCTGAACATAACACCAAGATAAACTTAAACTGTTAAGTTAAATATTTCTACCTAATAAATCAGTTACTTTTAAGCTTTAAATGTAATAAATATATCCTGCATTCTAGCCAAGCTAGATATAGTAAATAGACAAGCAAACATACTTCGAAGCTAAAATTAATAAGAAAGAAAGCTAATATTTCAATACCTTTCTTTATGTTGTTTGCTAAGATTAAAAAAACTGAGACTAACTTAAATAAAAGACAAGCAGTTAGATAGTTTAAAAATGACATATATATGAGGAGATTTTGAAGGTATGTAATCCTAGGTTTTGAATTAATTAATTTAAGCTAAGAAAGCAAGTTTGTTAATAAGAATTTTCCTCGGTCTAGCGGGAAAATAATTTAAAAGTAGTATAGTTCTACTGATAAAACCAACTTTTATAATTTAGGAGACAAAAAAGTTAATTTTAGCAATTAACATCATTGATTTTATATCTCATCAAGCAAGGAATTTTTTCTTTAGCTCAATCAGCAGAAATGTCTTCCATCATTAGCAAGATAAAATAAATTTAAGAGCTAAATACAGAGAAGTTCCATAATAATGAATCCGCATATTAAATAAAATTTTCTTGGATTCGATAAATTTATTATTGAGACTTATCCTTTAAAGCTAGGCATATAAAAATAATTAATTTATCTGCTATAAAATCTGAATAGCCAGTTTCAAGACGAAAATAATTATTCTAGTTATGCATAAATTGCTAGAAACGAAAAAATTTTGATTTTTCATTAAGCAAATAAAAAAACCTTTAAATAAGTTAAAACTTTTTGGTGTATAGATTTGCCTTCCCAACTAGATGTCAAACTATCTATCATTTTACCTGGTCAAGTTTCTAATATGTTTATATTAAGCTTCATTATAAATTGCAGTCCTTCTTTTTATAACCTAATTTATTGGTATATTTTTATACATCTTTATTTATGAAAAATAAAAAAGGCCCTCATTCTAAACCTTTATCATCTTTTTATCTTTATGTTGTTTCTCTTTCTCTCATGATTAACTATTTTCCTTTATCTTCTATTTCCTAGAGAGTTTAGAAACAGATATATGTATACTAATAATATCTTTTTTAAGAGTTCAACGTAGGTTTTTTATCTCTCCTTATCTACTTATAGTGTGATGTTTTAAAGTAATGATAATAGAAAAAAATTAAGCGTTTAGACGTAAGAAGCTTTAAAAGAGGACAATTAGTTAAATGCTTAAAATAGCAGAGGAATATCATTTTATAGATATCTCGAAATTTCTTTTCCTGTGATTTTTATGAAATGCTCGTAGGATGAAAAAAGTAATTTAGATAGTAAAGATATCTTTCTTTAAGCAACCTCTCATGATAAAGATGCTCGATTCTAGATACTATACTATTAATCTGGCTTCTGATCCAGCCTATTTTCCCCCATTTGCTTAACTACTAATTAAAGCTATTAGTTGTTATATGAATAGAATGATATATCAAAGTTCTAGGAATTCACGATTTAATTCTATAAGCTATTCTGTTATCCTATTTTATCCTTGTGGATACTTTATTCAGAATCAAAATTAGTATAAACCCTTTATACCTCATTAATGCTATAGCATTTTATAATTCCCTGACTAGATTTATTATATCAAATATTTCTTTCTTCTATCCAAAATCTAGCAACTAAGACATTATGCTAAATATTAACTAGTGCTTCTATATGATGACTCTATTTAAAGGGATATTAGCTAACTTATTTTTAAAATGGTATTTCAACAATTTATAGCTAAATCATGTTTATGTCTCTTTATTAAATTTGCTTGCTTCATTAAATCAAATTTCGATCAGTGCATCTAGATTGTTTATCTACTTTATCTTATTACTAAGTGAGTTGATCTTTTAGATTACTCTTATCTATCTTGACCTTCATTAGTCTTCAAATCTAGTTTTTAAGCCTTTTCTGTCTATGCTCAACTTTTTTCCTCATATATTAAGCTTTATCCCTTAAATTGCCTGATTATAAGAATTGAGCTTATCTGAAGTGTTATCTAAAGCAATTTTTATCTTCTGAAGGTATCATAAATAGATTGTTCTTATCTTAATAAAAGGAAAACACTTAGTACTGTGTGAGTCATAAGTTGACTGATTATGTATACCATCCTAAGATGAAATACTAGTATATGAGAAAAGGTTAAACGCTTACTTTGCTTAGAATTGAATAAATAAAAAGAGCTCATGGTAATAAACCTATAACTAAGACAAGCATGGCAAAGGAGTAAAACTAATAGACATATAAGAGCGAAAAAAGTGTCAAGAGAACTGAAAGTTATCCACCTTTATACAGAAAGAAGAAATTGTAATCACTTTGATAAAAATTTAATTTAACTAGTAAGAAGCAAAATGAAATGCAGTGTTGATGGTAATAAAGATAGCTTTATATAAGTTCTATATTCGTTCTTTCGAAGTAAACTTCAGAGGTTATAATAGATACTTAATTAACGATAATAGAGCTTTCTCTATTTAGATATAGAGGTTAGTGTAGAATAATATGATTAGGTATTTTAAATATGATAGATAGGCTCTATGGGAGATTTAAAAATTTTATAGTAGTTCTTTCTCTTTATTTAGAGAAGCTGATGAGCAATCAATAAAAGAAGACACTAAAGAGAAGCAAATTAAGAAGAAAATAAATGGAGATACTCATATTATCAAGTTATGCTATAGAATCAGAGAATCTAAGCATGATAAGTTGTTTTCAGGTAATATGGCTTATATATAACCTCTTTGATTTATTAATAGAAGTTCTAAATATTTTCCCATTATTCATATTAAAGAGCTTCAAAATCAGGTTTAATAAGTAAAGCTATTTTTACATATATTCAAGGTAGAATTTTCAAGGATTACTATCTCTTTGTCTTGAAAGCAATTTATACTAAATTCATGATATTCAGGCAATTGCTTTCACAAACTGATAAGTAAGTAAGTCATAAATCAGAAAGGTACACAGTTTAAATAACTAAGCCAGTTGAGGATATTTTTTCGATTTACACTTTAACTTGTAAATGCATTGAATAGAAGGTATTATTAAGCAAACCTATAAATAAACCTATATATGCTAATATAGGTAAGGACATTTCTATCAATATGTTTAAATCTAATAAACGTAGACTGAGTCACTACAAATGCCTTTCTTTTACTACATATCAATTTAGTCTTTTTATGAAATTTATGTTAAGGATTTTTTATCTAATTTACCTGACTCGGTTATTTCGAGTTTAAATGTAAACTATATTAGACTGATGCTAAGGAAATTTAAAATATTAGATTACTTACTAAAGTGAATAGATAAAAAAGGTAAGCTTAATATGGATAAATAATTGTATATTTTGCCTGTATATCTTTAAGCAAAATCCATGGTAGCATAACAAGATAAGTGGGTAATCTTCACTAGAAATGACTTGACTAAATATTTAATCATTCTCATTTATAAACTCAAGAAGGCATAAAATCTACTTTCTACTAACTTCTTTTACTAAAATGTTGAACTTTAACAGTGGAGTAGTAATAGAAATTAGGAAAGAAGTAATGAGTTTTTGAACTATTTTCTTATAGTCTTAAATCAAAAAAATCTAGTTAACTTTACTCATTTAAATCTGACACTAAATGAAGTTGAAATACATTTCTAGCTAATACCTAAACTATTAATCTAAATAATAAAAGTGAAGACTGTTTAAAATTAAAATATATGGGTTATGTACATGCAATACTTATTGCGTTATCCACTCTTACTCAATGCTTTGCACAACTTTTGAAAAAAAAGAACAAATCGAAATTTTTTTATGATTCGTTCTAATTATAGTTTGTTTATATACATTGACTAAGAAGCTAAAATTTGTTTTTCTATTATTTTATATGATTAACTTACTAGAGATCTTTGTCAATCATACCTAGCCATTTATCGTTTCGTTTACTAAGTTTGTAGATAATAAACGATGCTGCTAAAGTATTTAATCCTTCTGATTTATGATAATTATCTAATTTTAATACTTCTATTTTGGAACCTTAGGGGTTTATTTTCTTGCAAGTGTTTTTTTAATGAGAAGCTATTGTTACATCTATTAATTTTATACTCAGCAAGGAAATATTTTGATAAGACTGTATATAAATCTACTATTAAAGGCTACTACCTCTCATCTGAAAATGAATATAGACATCTAAGTGAAGGATTGAAAGAATAACTTTCTAAGAGCATTTTATTATTTTATTAATTACTCATCAATTTCTTAGACAGGCATATCAATTGAAATTTATAAATTTATTATATGAAATAAAGAATTTTAAGTGTATAAATGTTTAATTGAAATTAATTTGTCGCTTTCAAACTTTTTTCCCCATTTCCCATTCTTCAACTTTTGTTTTTCCTTTTCTACTTATTACAGTAATTTAACCATGCATCTTATCTTCTACCCAAGTTCCTTGTCACTTTTTTCCTTTATAATCTAGTACACCAATTCCATGCTTTTTTTTATCCAATATTTCTCCTTCATAAAATTCTTTGGATTTATAAGTTATAACTCCTTTTCCTTACATTTTCCCCTAATTCATTTATACTTAACTGAAAACAATTTTATCATTTATCCAATTTCCTATTCCATGCTCTTTATCACCTAATCAGTTTCCATCATATTGGTCTCCATTTGCATATTTAAAAATTCCAATGCCTTATTTTAAACCTTCCACGAATTCTCCTGTATAACTATCTCCATTTGAATATTGATAAATTCCTTATCCACAAAACTTTCCATCAAAAAATTATCCTTCATAAATATCTCCATTTGCATATTGTAACTTTCCTGTACCTTAATATTACCCATTTACAAATTTTCCTACATATTTATCTTAGTTGATGCATTAATATATTCCATCTCCGTTTTGCTTATCGTTACTCCACAATCCTTCATAACTACTTCCACTGGCATACTAAATAAATCCCTTTCCTTGTCTCATATCGTTTTCAAACTATCCTCTAAATAAATCACCATTACTATAAATATATATTCCTTCTCCTTATTTAATCTTATTAATCCAGTTGCCGTTATAAAAATCTCCATTTGAGTAAACAAACTCAACATAAGATTCTTAAACTCCTTCATTTCATTTGCTTTCATATTTATCTCCATTGTTAAAAGTATAAGTCCCTTTTCCATGATTTTTATCATTGAATCATTCTCCTTCATATGATTCTCCGTTGACATATTATATTATTCCATTTCCTTATCTAATGCCATTTACGAAATTTCCAACATACTTATCTCCATTTTACCATTTAAAGGTACCATCACCATTTTATTTATCCTCTTTTCATTCTCCTTCATATATATCTTTATTAGCATAGTAATAAGAGCCTGATCCTTATTTTTTCTCATCTTAAAATTATCCTTCATATTTATCTCCATTTTGATATTTATAGATGCCTTTACCATGCTTCATGATATCCAATAAATCTCCTTCATACGTTTCTCCATTAGCATATTAAATTATTCCTTTATCTTGTTTAACTCCATTTATTCATTATCCCTTAAATTAATCTGCATTCTTATATTTGAGGATTCCTTATCCATGTTATTTGTCATTAAGCCATTCTCCTTCATATATTTCTCCCGCTTGATAATACAAAATTCCTTTACCTTACTTTAGTTCATCTATAAATTACCCTTCGTATTTATCCCCATTATTAAAATTATAAACTCCAAATCCACTTTTTTAATCATCTAACCATTCTCCATCGTATATATCATAATTAGCGTATTTAAACACTCCTTTTCCTTATTTTTTATCTTCATATCACTATCCTTCATATACTTCTCCGTTTTGGAAACTGTAGACTCCTGTTCCTTGCTTCCTATTATCAAATCATTCTCCTTCATACACATCTCAATTAACGAACAGCATTTTTCCTTTTCCTTATTTTTTACCTTTTTCGAAATTACCTATATATTTATTTCCATTTCTTTGCTTTAAAGTTCCTAATCCATGCTGCTTATCCTCCTTTCACTCTCCTTCGTATATATCTCCGTTAATAAAATTAAAAGTTCCTGCTCCCTATTTTTATCCATTTAAATACTACCCTTCATATATTTCTCCGTTTTTATACTTATATACGCCCTTTCCGTATGGCTTTTCTTCTTATCATTCTCCCTCATATATATCTCCATTTTTAAACTTACAGAAGCCTTATCCATTCTTCTAATTATTCATTAACTCTCCTTTATAAAATCCACCCACGCTATAGAAAATAATTCCTCAGTCTTTTTCAACTACTGGGCTTAAATTTTTATTTTCCTCTTAACTTTTCTCGTTTTATGGATCTTGTTGTAAAAGGTTGTTTTTTCCCTTCTTTTTCAAGTTTTCCTAACTATCCCATTATTATAGTAATTTCAAAGATATTTCCATCATTAAGTTTTACTCATTTTCCATTTATTCTATCACTTTTTTATACTTCTTCTTCATTTTTTATGCTAATTCCTCTATAAGTTATTTTGATATTTCGTCTTCCTTATTTTATATTTACTCATTTTCTTCAGATTGCAAACTAGATTAGCTTTGGAGTTTTTCCCTAACTTCTTATAATTTTTGCTCTGCTTGCTATAAAAATTTATTGCTCTAACCTCCCATTAGTTTGCTTATCGGTTGCATTATCTCTTGCATTACCTAAGTTTGCTTTTTCTCTATTTCTATTTTTAAATTTTTCACTTGGCTTTATAAGATTTCAAGGAGTTTAACCTATTCACTTTAAGACTTTTCAAAACTTTCTTCTAAACCCTTTTCACTTGAAGTAGCAACTTTCTACTCTAAGTTTTCCAACTAAAATTAATGATTCTACTTACACTCAGTAAAAGGACACTAAATAGTCTACTAATTTTAGAGATGCTCCTAGAAGCAACTTTAACAGATGAAATGCTCACATTAGAGTTAATAAGGAGTATCAAAAATATTAGAGCAAAGACCACATTAATTAGTTTCAGACATTAAAGTAAATTATAAAGGTAAAATATTAATTATTTAGCCTATACATCATAAGCTACCACAATCATCAATTATTATATAACTTTCATTATCAATACTTTTGTATAATTACTAAATAAACAAATAGCTTATCCTGCTTTTAGTATGCTTAAGCTTATCTAGTCAACTTAATTAAATTTGCTTCTGTTTTATTTTGTTTAAATTTAGATGGCTTAGGTATAAAATTAAGGGGATAGAGTTTTGTTATTGTTAGTGTTTTAGATGGAATAAAGGGAAAAGAGATCTTTCATTTTGTTTTGCTTGATTCTAAAATAAATTAATTATTTGGTAATTAATATTGCTTGGTAGGTATACTTTCTATAGAGGATTTAGCAAAAAATTAAAAATGAAGATGAGATTTTTTCTCAAGGAAGTTGAACAAAACATCTTTTTAGGTAAAAGGCATTGCAAAGAAAGGTTAAAGTTAGCCTACAGATCTATTTCAATCAATATACAGGCTAAAAAAGGTAAAACTACCTTATTAACTTATCTAAAATGACTAAAACTTTCAACTTTTTTATCTTAAGAAACATCTTAAGTCCTTTATAAAAGCTATGTTTAGATTATAGAAAATAGGTATAGCTTATCTCCACTAAAATCTTAATTTCATTACTTTATTCCTTATTTTTCTAACCTTAAAGTATGAACATCTGGATTATTATATAACCCTATTAATAAAATTTCAGGCTTATTTTAGAAAAATAATTTAGACATCTAAGCTAATTAAACGCTAATAAGGATCTCATGAGATATGCAAGAATTAAAGGTAATAAGATTAAAGTTAGACTTAGGTATCACTATTTAGATCTAAAACTTAAAGCTTCTCCTAGATATTTTCACATCATTTATTTATTTACTTTTAAAATAATTATAAGCAAATTTTTTCGGTTCAAACTCCTTTACTTTTAATATAAGATAACAGAAAATGCGAAATTAAATAAATTAAAGAAAAAAGGGGAAAAAAATTTGAACTTAGTGGAGTTTGATAATTGAGATCTACTTTAGATAGTAATTTTTATTTTATTGCCTGAAAAATAAACCTAAAAGATATAATACTTAATTAGCTTTAGTATAAATAACCTAGTAAATAAGTGAATTTTACTCTCTAAGGTTTATATTTGAAATTTATAAAAAGTATATTTATGGTTCTTTGTATAATTTATGATAGAGAAGAGAAGAAAGCTAGTATTATAATAGACTAGAAAAATATTATGTTAGAAATGGAATTTTATATAAAGCAAAAAAGTATTAGAAAGAAGAATATGTAGAGGAATAATATGAAGCATTGCTTGCTTTTTCTAAAAAAGATTAGAAAAAATGACTTAAGAATCGAATTTTTTTAAAGTCATTTTAAATTTTAAATACTCTATAGATTATTAAATGAACATTTTAAGTTCTTAGACTATATCATTGAAATGTATTTAGTTTTAATTGAAAATATAGAGAAAGAATATAAAATTAACATTAAAAAAAGACAAGAAAAACAGTAGTTAAAGTAACTTAAAAACGTTAAACAACTTCTAGAAATATGAAAAAGTACAAAGTATTTAAGTTATTGATAACTAGTTATAAAATAATAAATTAATAAAAAGGGTTGTATTAGAAAATATGGCGATATAATAAAAGTTTATAGTGAAGTATTGCAGAACTGAAGCTTAAAAAATTAAATTTTTCACTCTTTTGTGTTTATACTAGAGTCTAGTAATTTTTTTCAAATCAGCTAGAAGTTAGAATTTAAATACTCGATTCAAAATTCTTAATATTAAGGAAAAATATAAATGGAAACAGTAAAAAAATGCTTATTATAGAATGCTAATAGATTAGTTCCAACTAACGAATAAAAAAAGCTAGAATTAGGAGAAAAAGATTTAAGTTAGAAAGATATTTGATGAGCAATGCTCTAAGAATTATTTCACATTTAATATTTAAGATATCACAGTCAAACTAAAACAAATAGATATACCTTATTAAGAATTAGGTTAGAATGCTGTTAAAAATTAAATTGTTTATATCAAAAATTTTTCGATTATTTAATAAATTTATGAAGTTTAATAGAAAATCTTTTATTGATTTACGTGGATAGAAAAAAAATATCGTAAATCGAGAAGCAAATTGAGATTTAAATGAAAGGTTTTTAATTAGTTTTTCCGACTAAGATTATCTTCAGATTCTTCTTCTAATACTGTACTTTTTTTTATCATCATATTGGATTTAGTATTTAACTATTAACCAATTTTGCTTCTGTTTATTCTCCACTTTTCTTTCTTAACTTTGATTATAAGTTCTTAGATAATAAAAACCAAACTAATGATTTTGATTATTTTTAGTTAAAGTATTTATTAAATTTATTAGCCATCAAACGTAGATTTTGTCTTCTGTATTATTCAATACAATATTTTTAACTACAACCTAAAGATAAAAATCAAAGCATTTTATTTCCTTTATCCTTAAAATTAAAACTAAGGATTTGTTAACTAACCCATATAATATATTCTTAGTTTAAAGAATATTTAAATTGAGTTTCTTTTAATGAGATTGATATTGCTAAGCTATTTTATTTACTTATGCTAATAAAAACTTAAAGTAACTTATCTAGAAATTTAAATTATTTTCTTAATTTAAAAGTATGCTGAAAATAATATAAATTATCCTAAAAGATTTTAGAAAAAGTCCTTTACTCAAAGGTTAACTACTCTGTAACTAAATTTTTTTGATTATTTTCAATCATTTTATTCACTCTTTTCTACCTCTCTTAGCTTTTTGTTTAAACTTGATTTTCTTTCTTCTAGTTTTAAAGTTTTTTTTGTGTTAAGTTAGCAAGTAATTAGTTTTATCAAAAAGGACTTTTGCTAGATTATGATTATTTTCGTTTCTGTCCTCTAATATTGTACTAATATTTTAACTATCATTCCTTTTATCAAGATTTATAAATTTTATCTTCTTTCTTTTCTATAAAGCTTTGTATAGTATAATTACATTAATAGGTATTTTAGTATTTTAGTTTTCTCTTTCTAATATGTAACAAAGATATTCTCTTACTATTTCATTTCTCTTATAATTTAAATATCTCAACTGGAGAAATTTTGAAAAAATGTGTTTCTAAAATCTACTTTTTTGTATTTTATCTAGCAAATTGAAACTTTTATTAACGCTTTCTATATCTGCTAGTGGAAGTGGATATGCTAATTCCAAGTTAACTAGAGAAATTTGAATTTTATCTAAAAAGGTTGCTCTTTTTGAGTTACTTCCTGCTTCTATTCTTCTGCTAAAGTAATTTCTCTTGATACTTAAAAAGAAAAAGTTAGGAGTAAGATTAAAGTAAGAAAGCTTCGATATTTTCTTCTCCTATTTTTCCTTTACTACTTACGTTTATCAATTCTGTTTAAGTCTGCACTTATATTGCATCGTTTATTCTTCTAAAAGCACCTTCATTTATTAAAGATCATATCCTTTTCACTTCTCTATGTACATTATTGGATGAAAAGCATTAAAACTTGGAGACATTTCTTCTGTTTTTAATTAGCTCGATACTTCTTTTCCAACTTCTCTTTAATCTCTTTCTATTAATAGTAAATCTTATTTTTAGGTCTTAAAATGGTTTATCATGTAAAATATTTAAGAATAAGCTTAATCAAAATAGCAAAAGCTAAGTAAATTTAATTTTTACTCTTAAAGCATAAAATAGCAAGAACATACTATATAACTATGGAAGCTCTGACAAAAAGAATTGAATTAATGAGTCGTTATCTATCATTTGATAACTAGTTTGTATAATCATTGTATATAGAATCTAATGTGACAAATTTAGAATTAGGAAAGAGAAAATATTGCAATCTAAATCTTGATGATGATTGATATATTTAAGACCCTTAAAATTTATTTAGTCCATTATTTTTTAACTTAGATTCAATATATTCATATTTATGGATTTTAAGGATATAAAAAAACTTGGTGAGAAGACTAAAGAACTTGAAATAATAATTTTAAATCTAAAGAAAGTATTTGCTGATATTAATAATTTAGAAGAGAAAGACCTTAAAAAAGTCGCTAAAAAAATGGCAAAATAAAGAAGAATTAGAATTAATAATGAGGGAATTTTTAATTAGATAGGAACGTCGAAAAATTAATATTTTTATCTGATCGAAGTAGACGAGAAATGGATGATAAAACAAAAAACATCCTATAATCTATCAAGAAAAAAAATTAATAGAAAAGAATGACTTCACATCTGTATAGAAAAAACGTTAGCGAAGGGTAATCTTTTTTTTAAATAATTACATTTTTTAAAATTTAGCTTTAACTTTAGCATTTCATCTTCCTATTTTCCAAATCTTAATCTTTATAATTAAAAAATTAATTTTTTCTAGTTGAAACTTAGTTAGAATTATATACCACTTATCTAAATAAAAAATAGTTTGATAGAGCAAAAAAGAAAACAAATGACTGGAATGTTAAAAAGATATTTTCAAGTTAAATGAAATTTTAGATTTAAACTTGAGATTTATAAGCAACTCTTACATTTTAAAAGAATAAAGTAACTAAAGGTAGATTTAAAGTAGATAATTCAAATAATAAAATTAAATTAAAGCTTTTATAATATTCTCTTTCTTTTCCTATTAATACTATTTTTCTAAAATTTTTGTGAAATTTTTCCTTTTTTGCTTGTAATTCTAAAGTTGCAATCTTTTTTATTTTGTTTTCATTTTCCTTTGTGCATACAGTGATCTTTATAAATATATATACCCTGCCCATGAAAATTTGTCATTATAAAAATGTTCAAAATAGATGTCTCCATTCCCTTTTTAAAGCTCTCTTTCACCTTATCTCTTGTCCTCTACAAATTAGATTTCATATCTGCTTTCATCTTTTTATTTATATATTCCTTATCCTTGAAATTTGTCTAAAAAGAAAAATAATTCATATATATCTCACTTTAAAAATAATAAGTACCTTTTCCCTATGATTTATTTTCTGCAAAATAGCCTTCATATCTACTTCCGTTCTTAAATTTGTAAACTCCTTATCCATGGTATAAGTAATTTAATAATTTTCTTTCATTTTCATCTCCTTTTATAAATAGCTTTTCCTTTTTCCTATTTTTTTCCATCTTATAAGCCTTTTCATTGAAATTCATTTTCTATTCCTTAACTTAATAATCTCGAGTTTATTCCTCTTTTGCTTCTCTCTTTTAGTTCGCTTCTTCCAATATATTCTGGATTTAGATTATAAACTTTTCTTTCTTCCATTTAAATAATTTCAGATTTCCCTTTATCTAATAATTACTCCAAGTATTTCAAATTACAACTCTATCTCATATTTTTAAATTGATTTCCTTTATCATAACTTTCTACTTCAGTTTTTTCTTATCCACACTCCCAAGCATTTTAATAGCTTCATTCTTTTGCAGTAAACCTTTTTAAATCTTGTTAAATTCCCTAAATAGTGTTAGTATATTTATACTTGTATTTTTAAGCGACTTAAGGTCTAAGTTTAGTAAATTTTGATTAAAAGCTCCAATTTCTTTACTATATTATTTAAATTCCTAAATTACATCTACTTCAATACCACAACCATCTTAGTTTATATTTAAGTGACAATTTCTTAATTTTTAGGTAGATTACTAGGATGCTTATATGATATTTTATCACAAGCAAAGCATTCATTCTACTTCGAGCTCTTAAATTCAGGAAAAAAAATGGTTGAAACTTAATAAGATTGTAAGGTAAAACTTAAGGAGTATTTAGAAAGAGTCAAACTCAATCTAGCAGGAACAACATTTCTACACTTCTGAAATTACTTAATATGTTACTGTCTAGATGCTTAACTATAAGCTTCTAAATTACAGTAGCTTTTACACCTTTAATTGCAACACAATACTTTAAGCTTTCTAATGAAAAGTTTTTAAAGTTAATTTTAATTTTTGGAGAAGATTTAGAAAATGCCTTATCTATTATGATTTCACACCATTTAAATAAGATAAATATACTAACGAAGAAATAAGTTTAGAGTCAGTCTTATTTCCTCTTTAAACTTGATTATCTAAATTAATATTCAAAAGTACTACTTTTATCTGGGAATCTAGATTAATAGGGTAGTTATTGTTTAAGAATATGAGGGCTATTTTTGCTTTTTTCTAACTGCTTGATTAATTTAATTAAAGCCTGAAATAATATATTTAAACCAGTTTTATAGTAAGGATTATTTTATCCTTTAAGTAGATAAGTTGTTTCGATGCTCCTAGTGCTAAAATTAGTTTTGCTTGAAGTTAAATTTTCTTATATTTATTTCAAACTTAGCGTTCGATGACTTAAGCAGTTATATCAAAAATATAGAGAAAAGGTATTAAAAATCAATTGACTCTTACTAACTATGCAATCATTATGGTACTTGCCTTTAATATGGCTTACTATACACTTGCTAACTCTTTAATTATTCTCTTGATACTCAATTTCTAATTTTATTCTTTTAGACTGATAGAAAATAAAATAATTTTATTAATATTAAGCCTTAAAAATAAAGAGAGAAGAAAAGGGGTAAGAGAAGTTTAGCGAAAGGGTTGATAAAAGAGCTGTTTAGAGTAAAAGCATTAAAGAGGAAAATAGAAGATGAACATATTCGAAGAGGCAGATTATATAAATTATTTTAGTAATGCTGCTTTATTATGAAGGCTAGCTCTTTATATCTAATGATTAGAGGCATAATTTTTAGAGAATTAAGCCTATTTTTTATTGCCATAGTTTTTGGAGATTCGAGACTTTTTTCTCTCTATTGGTCCAAATATATAAAATATCTCTAAGAAGCTCATAAAAAAGATCTTTAGCTGTTTTATGATTTATATTAATTGACTGTTGAACTAAACTCAAGTATCACTTTTTCTAGCTAATATTAAAGATCTACCTTTATAATCTTTCCAGAACTAGGAACTTTCTATAGAAGCCAGAATAATTTAATTCCATTTTTTCAAGATTTTAACTGTCAAATTCATAAAAATTAAAAGCTTTCCACTTCTAATTTGCTCTATCCTTCAATTATCCATATTTAAAGTTAAGGTACTACCATATGTATTAAAGCATATTCTCTTAAATCAAAAGCTTACAAAAGTCTTAGAAGACTAAAAAGCATCTAGCTTTATAATAATAGGTATATAAGCTTGCTAAGTAATGAAATAAGCAGCTGTCTAATAATAATTATGATATAGTAATTTAAAATCAAAATGAAATAAACAGTAATTGCTAAATCAAAGAAATAGAAGTAACTTACATTTAGAATTTAAGGTTCTTAAGCATACTTAAATAGATAGAAAGTAAATACTAAACTAGAATTCTTTTTAGTAAGGACAATCTATGAACTTGATTACACTCTATTCCTTAATTTTCTGGCAAAGGTAGAAGTAATCTAAGGATGTATTGTTGTAACTGAATCAAACTCTTTTATTTATAAATTTAGTTGTTGATATTTAAGCTTTTTTAGTAGGTGAAATTATAATAAAATGTCAGAAGTGTACAAATGCGTTTCCTGCAAAATTGAGTTTGATAGTTTCTAAACACTCCTCTAATTTTGCCCTGCAATCACACAAAGTGTCAAGCATGCTTGTTTACCGAATTTAAGAACTAGTATTAAAACAAATGTTCTATTTGTAAGGAAATATCATATAAGAATCCTAGCAACTTGCCTAAAAACTAAGAAATCCTATCAGTAATTATGTAAAATGAACTACTATAGGAAATCTAAAGCTACCAAGACTATAAATATGAATTGACATTAGTTAATAAAAGAATAGTATAGTAGTAATCATAATCCTTGAAATCAACTTTCATACTTATTTAATCCCTTTTTAGTAAAAGCTACTAGCTTTATAACTAAATATCTTAAGTCATCCTTTAGATGATAAGATTTAAAGTCTTACTATCAAATCTTAAAGCAAGACTTAGATGTGGAGTACGCAAACTTCTGATTTAAAAAGAAATGTTGAAGGCTTGAGAAGTTTATAAAATAAAGCTTAATAAGAAATTACTAATTTAGAAAGAAGATAGCTCAAGCTAAATCTTTAGCTATTGGAACTAATAGAAGAAGTTACTAACTATGAAGGAGAATTAAAGAAGCAAAAAATCATGGATATGGAGTTTAGAAATATAAGGATGGAAGTAAATATGAAGGATAATGAATAGAGGGAAAAAATAAGGAAAAGGAAAATTTTTTAATGCAAATGGAAAAGAATATGATGGAGAGTTTAAAAACGATTTAAAAGATGGATATGGAATATAAACTTATGCAGATTGAAGAAGATACGAAGGAAATGAGAAGAAGGAAAAAGAAAAGGAAAGGAACAACTTTCCAAAAAGATGGAGATATTTTTGAAGGAGAGTTTTTAAATGATAAAGTAAATGGATATGGAATTTAAAAATATAAAGATAGAGAAAGATATGAAGGATAATATGTAGAAGGTAAAAGGTAAGGAAAAGGAACTTTTTATTATAAAGATGTTGAAATTTATTAAGGAGAGTGACTTAACTATTTATTTCATAATTATGGAATCTGTAAATTTAAAGATGGAAGTAGATATGAAGGATAATGAGAAGAAGATAAAAGAAATGGAATATTTATTTTGATATAGAAAAATGGATAAAGAGCTAAATAAACTTGGAGACAATATATTTTGAAAAAGTGAGAAAAGATTTTAAACATTTAAACTTTTCTGTTAATTTGAAAACTAAATTAGTTAAAGCACAACTTTAATAAGTTTATTGCTTATATTATATTTAGTATCTGATCTTATATTTTATATATTTCTATTGCTTATATTATATCAATCATTGCTTAGAAATTTAAAAATAGATGATATTAAGCAATCAGATTCCTTTAAGTAAACTTAATTAAAAGAGTTAAGGCAAGTTAAATGGAAATCTATAAAGATCAATAGTGTTTTATAAAGAAAAGAACTGATTCTGCATAAATAATAATCTAAGCTTTCTGCTTACTAAAATAGCTTGCAAGGAAGTTTATAAATTATGGAATATCTTTAAATCGCTTTAATACATAGCAGGCAACTATATTTAAAAATGTATTTCAAGCTATTTTAGAGATTGGATTCATTTAAAAATATCTTCATTTTCTAATCTGATTTGAGTTCTACGACTGTTGATGAATATAGAGTTAAATAGATATTTAAGATAAATAGCTAGGAATAATCATCATTTTTGAGAAGGAAAGTTATAAATCACTTTCATAAATAGTTTTTAAAATAGAAATTCTATTCTACTCTTTTTATATCCTACTTTCAATAAGCCTTTCAGTCTTTTCCTATTTTATTAATTTATCCTCAAATTATATTTAAAATCATTTAGTTATTCTTCTATGCCTCCATTATGTTGAATGATGAATCAGTTCATATATTGTTGCCTTTGTATCTTATTACAACTTCTTTATTTTCATCATGTAAATGGAAATAAAACTTAAATTACTATCTCTCTTTTAAAAGCTATTCTATAATCCTAGTCTTTCTTTAATTGGTATTCTAATGATTTCCTTTCTTAAACTTTCTATCTAATCTTAAAATGTAAATTGATATCAGACTAAGTAATTTAGAGTATATTTATACTATTTCAATGCCTTTATTATATATACTATGTTTATTAGTTCTAGTTAGTTATATAACTTCATATTTGTAATTGAAGTTGCTTATAGTGTCTTAACTTTCTTATAGGATATTAAAGTATGACTGTCTTATTATCATACTTATTTAACTCTTCTCCAGTTTCAAAAACTCTCTATTGCAAACTTATTTTGGAAATTCACTGATTGATTATTTTAAAAAGCTTAAAAAAACTTAAAATTTTATATCTGAATCTCTTAATTTTTAGACTACCATATCTATTATACATATGGTAGAAATATTGATTCACTTAAGTATCTGAGTAGAAATTAGACTAGCTGGATATAAAGCTAAATCACACATATTCAATTAAAATTATCTATAATTACTAAAGGCAAATATATCTCTTCTTTACGGTCGTTAGATCCTTCTCTTTGTAAACTTTTTATTTCATCATTTTGATCTCTCAAAATGTTTGCTAATTTTAGATTAGATATGAAAGAATGAGTTACCAAAGTGTTATCAATTATATATCCATAAAGGCATAAACGAAGATCTCTTATTATATTATCAGGTTTTTAAACTTATTCTTCAGATTTGTCTCTCATTCTCATAAGATAAAGCCCAAGAAATTTTCTTTGGCTTTTAGTTAGTATCCTACATTTAATTCTTAATCTACTCAATCTTACCTTAAACCACTATAATTTCCTAATCTTAAGAAGCATTCTTAATCAGCCTAAGCATATTTATTATTATAAAATTTAAGTTTCCTTTTTATAGTTAGTTTCTCATTATACCCAATTGAGTTTTACTCTTTACTAAAATGAAAAGCTTATTCCGCTCTTATCTATTTACTAAAATTGTGTATATTTTTGATTTTCCATATTTCAATTAAAATGAAATAAACCTATTTTCATATTATTTATCCTATAATAATCTAACCTTTAGTTCTTCTTATTTCGCTTATCTTTATCTTATCTTCTATTATAGTCTAGTAACTATATAAATGAAGGTATTTATTAAATTATATATCATTTAATTAAACCATAATAATCAGCTCTATTAGAGCTTATTAATTGTATTAAGAATATTAGAATGAATGCTTAAAAGTTTAAATTACTAAATTACATATTTTTATTTCTTGTATTATTAATATGCTTCACTTTTATCCTTTTAAATCGCTCGTTTAACTCTGTAATTCACTGAGTATTTATTTCACCAGATTCTATATTCAACCTTCTTATTTTACTCTAAAATGAGTAATAATTTTCTCTATCATAAGTTAATGGAAACCCTTCTTATGTTATATTTAAGTTCTGACTAAAGTTATAATTGACAATCATTTTGCTTTCCTTTATTATTGATACCTCATTCTTATTCTACACTTTACATAATTAAAGCTATTAACTACATAAGTTCTTTATACTAATCATAGGCTTTATTCAGTCATTCATCTCAAAACTAGAGGTATTTAGTTGAAATTTTCCTAGTTTCTGCCTATTTTATTTGATTACTTCTAAGGTTATTTATATTAAGGCTTTATTCACAAAGATGCTTATACCTTTCAGACTCAAACACAAAGATAAAATTTTTTAAATATCTTTGCTTTTAATTTAATTCAAGTAGCATAATGAAGTGTATACTATGCGCTAACAGTATTTTCCAATCTGCTCTATGTTACTAAGATTTTTTAGAGCTTTTAAAGTAAATTCTTTCAGATTTGGAGAGTTATGAAGAAGAACTGTGAATTATGAATTTTAAATTCTTTAAAGTTAGGATAAAAGATTAAGAAGCAATGAAAATGATTGCTTTCGTTTATTAGTATCTTCTCTATTCTCCTTCTTCTAACTTCTTGATAGCTTTAAAGAATTCCATTTAATATTGCTTCTCTCTATCACCATCACCTTTATGACTAAGTTCTAACAATATTTATTTAGAAAATTATCTTAAACTTTTTCTCTGTTATTATACAGCTTGATTTGATCCAAATCAACCAATTTCTGCAAAAGAGATGATTGATTACTAGTTAGTTCTATATTTATAATTTTCAACTTTCTTAAGCTTAAGAAATGTTAAAGATACTTAAGTTCTTTTTCATACTTATCAACCAACAGCTCATCTGTAATTCTTATATGCTTATTTATCTTTCCTTCTTAGAGTTAAATTTTTACTATATACATCTAGATAGTATAATCTGTATTTAATCTCTCTAGCATTCTGAATATCAGAATCAATCTATTATCAAAATTCTAGCATCTGACTAGTATTTATTTTTTAATACTCATTTCATTTTATTCTTTATATATTGATCATATTCATTATACCAATGGACTTTCAGTTTGTTGTAGTCATACCTAAAGAAGTAGAGAAATATATTAATTTACTGAAGAATGCTAATATCTTTGTTTTTAGGGAAGGAAAATACGTTTTATAAGATATATATTCCATAATAAATATTCGTTTGCACTTTTTCTTCTTCTTAATTCTTGGAAATTATTATTCCTCTTATCTCTCATCTCTCTTCTTCTACCCAAGCCTTGTTTTGTCTTTACAGTGGAAAAATGAACTATCTTTAACTATAATTTTAGTGTACTAGAAAAAAATTAATTTTTTCAGATATTTAATTACGAATAATTGAGTTTAGCTTCATACCGTCAAATGAATAACTCATAAATTAATTACTTCACTCTTCAGACTACTTTTGATTTTGATTTTCCATTTAAATTAAATATATTTATCCCTCTTTTTTTGTTTTTATATGTGAAAGCACTGTCTTATTGTCTAGGCTTTTATTATTTAGGTTCTTAATAGCTTAAATTTTGACTCTTTTTTGTTAAAATTCCTTAACCAGGTTATTACTTTATATTATGTTCTTTACCTAGAAAATATCTTATTTATGCTTTGAAAGCTAATCGTTTTTGATAAGTTTCTAATACTTAATATTAAAAAGGTTTGCTGACTCAGCTTTTCTTATGTCTAGAAGATTACTTTTATGCTTTTAAATAGGGAATGGAGTGTAGAAATAGTCAACTTAGCTAAAATTCTTCCTATTGACTTAACTTTAGTACAGTAGTACTGGATATTCATTTTAAGTTGCTTATCTATCTTAATTCATTTTTTCTGAAGTTCCAAAACTACTTCCTTTTTTTAATCCTATCAATAATCTTCTTTATCTAGCTTTCTGCTTTTAACTTTTATATCCTTAGCTTAGAATTTAGCATATATTTATCAAATAAACTTCTATAAAGGTTAGTTATTAATCCCTTTCAACTAGATTATAAAAGAACTAAGAAATAGCTTAGAATTAACCTACACTATCTTATACTCTGTTACTATAATATAAGATCCAAAATTAGACATTATTAGATAAAGCCAATTACTAAACTCTTAGAAATTCTAATCCCTAGTTGTCTCTTATCTATTAGCTATATTCAAATACTATAATCTTGCATTCATGAATGGACTCTTAAGCTACCTAGATTTATATTATAAAAATTTAATCTATTAAGTAATTAAAGATCTTAAAGGATAATTAGTGCTTTTATAGAAACAATAGGCAATACTTCTATTTTATTATCTCTTAATGCTTATTTATTGCTTTAGCATTTATAAAACTATTATTTGTTTCTCTTTGCTTGCTCATTAAATTAAAACAATTACACTAACTACTTAGGATTATTTCTAGCTATTTATGTATTTATACATTTCCAAGTATAGATGAGATACATACTGCTATTTAGGTAATTGTATGCTTAATAGTAATTAACCAATTCTATTGTTTAGTTTTGCTATATCTGCTTCAGAAAAGCATAGCTATTGATAGATTTTCAAGTTAGTTTTATTTATTTATTTTAACTAAAATACCAAAACCCGGATTAAACCAGAAACCTTTAGATCTTCAGTCTCCCAATTTAGTTGCTCTAGGTATGTTTTAAAAGTGATTAAATCTATAAAAGCATAGACTACTAAGATTATGAAATAAATATAAGTTTCTTAGATTAGACAGTTAGTCTTATTCTATATCTGAGGCTATTATTTAATTAAAGTATAAAAGAGTTAAAGTATTATATACCAGATCTATTATTAGCATTAGCTACCATACTTATATACCATCTCTTTATATCTTAAAATAGAAAACTTGTTTCTAGGTTGCTTATAAACAGGAAATTTAAGCAAACCTTTTTTAATAGTTAACCTCAACAGGATAATTTTATAAGCTACTTAAACTTAACCTTTGTAATTAATTGGAGAACCTAGTAGAAGGAATAGAGACGTACTATGGATAACGTATATAAGCTATATAATAAATTTAAGTTAGAAGTAAAGATTATCAGTATGATATAATAATAGACTTTTTATTAAGTTATAGTGCTTAACTCAAAAATAGCCTAGCTATTTTCATAGAAATCAATTAACTTAATTTAAATAAGCTAAACTAAGAAAAAATTTGAAAATACACACAAAGAAGTATTTAAAGGTAATTTAATAAGTCATTTACCTTTAACTCCATCTTTTGGCTCATAAACTATAATCCTAAAGCCTAGATTTATTCTACTATATTTACATAATTTCCTAGTAATTAAATAAGCATATCTCTAGGATTTTTATTTTAATTCAAATGATTAAATAAATTTATCTAAGCTAATTAGAGCAACGTTTAAGGTATCTCATGTATGTTTTTAAAATATATATCTTATAGAAGTCTTATTACTCGCTTATTATCACTCATATCATTAAGCACTTTCTTCCTTTAATCGAATATTTTTTTAAGAAGCATTTTATTTGTTTAAGTGATTATATTTTGTAAGCTACATTTTATGTCTTACAAATTGAGAGATTGAATAATAATGCTATTCAAAATCATTTAATTTATATTTACCTTTTTTGCTTCAAAACTTAAAACTTTTATGAGTAGCTCTTCTCCTAGAATCAGCTTGAAGCTTTTATTATTTTAGAGAGCATAAAAATGTTTATTTTGCTTAAAGTTATGTAGGTTAGAGGTAAATAGCCAAATATTATAGAAATATAATTAATTTTAAAATCTAAACTTAAAAATATCTAAAGTTTCAATTCTCCTCTAAATTTTTAACCTTGAAAGCTACATTATCTAATGTCTTTCTTTCATTTGGTAGGGTTTGATTATCAGGACTTGGAACTGTATTTAAGTTAGAATTCTTTAGGTCTTGTTGAGTTCCATTTAAAAGCTTGAGATTCTTGTCTTGGCCTGGAAGCAATTCTGAATCTTCTTTTTCTGTTTCTTCTTTGTTATATAAATCTAAGCTACTCTTAGTGTCGTTTTTCTTAGATAATGGTTTCAATTATTTTTGATCAATTAAATCTCTACTTTTTGAATCACTTTCATTAGGAGATGAAAAATAATTCTTCAGGTACTAAAACTATCCCTATAGAACTCTTCAAGAGGCTACTTCTTTCTACTTATCTACTTAAATATCATGCTTTATTTTCTTTTATTCAATGAAGCTCATTATTCCTCCAATGGTACCCATAATGCCAAAAACAGAACCTAAGATAGATGAAATTAGAACAATGGGTGAGATTTTCATAGACTATCGTGTTACTAAAGAACTATCGCTTAACACGAAGCTTACAGTAACATGTAAGTTTGCACTAAACTGAACTTCTGAATTCTAATACTAAGTTCCTCTTTGCATATGTCCAGAAGTCATTAAATGATACCCTGTATATCCATCGTATTCTTAATCCTTTTGAATATTAGTTTCATACACTGAAGGAATGACTATCACTTCAAGAGTTGTAGGATCTGCGCCTCTGAATATTTTTTGAGAATCTGCATTGATATGGATTTTAACACTAGATATTTTATCAGGAATTGAAGAAGAGGAAGAAACATTTAACTCTATAGCTGAAGCATAAGAATTATCTTCTGCTAAAGAAAACTAGACTGATGGAGCTCCTTTTATTTCGCACTTACTACAGGTAGCTCTAACGAAGCAATTTTTATTAACTAGCTTACAAAGTAAAAAAGAATCCCATCTATTCTTATCGTCCCTCTAAGGAAAATTAATAGGATGGTAAGTTATATCTTTATTACAATCGGTAAAGTCATCTTCTTAAGTGTCTGCTTGGCATTTCCCCATGTACTAAGAAAATTTTATGACTATATTAAAGTTCGCAGTAACTTAAGGATAATCTTCTTTAACAACTAGATATGGAATTAATGCTTTACTCTCTGTAACGTTGTCAATAAAAAAGTTTAGCAGATTACTTAAAATTAAAGCTACTGCTAGTGTCATAAAAATAATGGAGAAAAATCCTCCAAAAGGAGTTTAGGTTAGCTTCATGAATTATCCTGTTATGTAGTTATGATTTTACTCATATATATCAAATTATTCCAGTTTATTAAAAACACGCTTTCTCGGTAAAATTATTACTGACAGAAAGATAACTATTATAACTATTGAAATTCCTATTCCGAAATTATAAGTCGAGAGTTCGTCTGAACGGCCTGTAAAACTCTATGGCTGATAAGATCACGCATCGTCTGATTCTTTTTTATTAGTTGGCTCTACTGCACCAACTGGACATATCTAATTACTTGGACATTAAATGCAAAATGGAGTTCCTTCAGTTTCAGTGTAAAACCCTTCAGCACAAGGTTAGCATTAACTAGAAGAGGATGCTCCTAAACTTGGTTATTCAAACCCTTTAGGACAAGGCTAGCATTGATGACTTGAATTAGAAAAAGTTCCCCAAGGACAAAGTTCACATTCTCCTTTATCATTCTCGAAAGTTCCTGAGCTGCAAGGCCATTCACATAGAATCTCTCCTTAACCACATTTTTTCGGAATTTCATACATTCAGAACTCATTTTAAGCTCTTTTATCTACACTAGATATTCCAAGAACATATGCTCCTCCAAAAATAAGTAGCTTTCGTTTATAATAGGCCATTGCAAGACCATACATTCGAGAAGGTCAGACTTTCCCTTCTTCATACGTTAAAAC
>CAMPDV010005250.1:0-32091 GCA_946699065.1 Loxodes magnus
CTGGTTGAAAAGAGGGAAATTGATGAAAATTCAAGAAGATTTCTAAATAATTTTGGTAATTATTCTATTATTATTTAAATATATTTATTTTGACTTTAAAATTAATGTAATGTATCCTTCCCAAAGTTATATAATTCTATAATGAATTTAAATTTATTCATATTCCAAACAAAATTAAAAATTGTTTTATGTTTTATAAATAAATAAATGAATAAATAAATGAATAAATAAATGAATAAATAAATGAATAAATAAATGAATAAATAAATGAATAAATAAATGAATAAATAAATGAATAAATAAATGAATAAATAAATGAATAAATAAATGAATAAATAAATGAATAAATAAATGAATAAATAAATGAATAAATAAATGAATAAATAAATGAATAAATAAATGAATAAATAAATGAATAAATAAATGAATAAATAAATGAATAAATAAATGAATAAATAAATGAATAAATAAATGAATAAATAAATGAATAAATAAATGAATAAATAAATGAATAAATAAATGAATAAATAAATGAATAAATAAATGAATAAATAAATGAATAAATAAATGAATAAATAAATGAATAAATAAATGAATAAATAAATGAATAAATAAATGAATAAATAAATGAATAAATAAATGAATAAATAAATGAATAAATAAATGAATAAATAAATGAATAAATAAATGAATAAATAAATAAATAAATGAATAAATAAATAAAATCTATAGTTTTAACTTAAGATATTAACAAATATTTAACTTTCTTAAATGAAAGCTATCTTCTTTTCTTTTATCTGTCAATTCCAGTCTATGAAGCATATTCGTTAAACAATGAGTTTTAAATTTAGAATGCACATCTTGCAATTTTTTTAACTAATGTGTATATTTTTCTTTATTTTTCGAAGGATACATAAAATTACTCATGGAATTACTTTTGACTATTATCTGCTTTAAGGAATAAAAAGCCTTGAAAAATCTATTTAAAGTTTTAAGGAGTGATATTCTTGTATTTTAACAACCTTAATATGGATCAATAGATTTCTTAATTTTTGCAATATTTCTTACCAATGAATTTTATAATATTCGTTTTCACGAAAAGTATATCCCAAACAAACTACCTTCTTAGACTATTTATTTCCTAATAATTAAAATTAAAATTAATGCTTTCTTGTTTTAATCTTAGTTCTTAAGCATATATACTCACATTTACTAGCATTAATGTTTCAATTTACTCATCCAAAGTTTTAACCATTGCTTTAATCAATAAATTCATACAGTTTTTATTAGAAATCAATAAAAATAATTAGCCCAAGCTTTAGTAGCAAATATACGTCAATAGATTTTAAAGCTTAATCTTTTTGATAAATTTCTAATTACCTGATAACAATATCATAAAAGATTATATCAAGAACTTTTAAAAGTGAATTAGCTTGCAATATTCCATTACTATACTATACATTTTTTTGAATTATACCATCTAAAATAACCTAATATTTAGATTATGATAAAATGATTCAAAGCATTTTTTTATGTCAAGAGTTAGTTTTATTTAACATAATGATTGAAAAATAGTTTTTGCTAATAGTATCAAGCATCCTTTCTACATATATAAGGGTTGCAAAAAGTCACTTCGATTTTCCCCACTTTCGAGGCAATTGAAAATTGACTATAAAGCTTAAATATTTTTTATTTTTTATCTACATCTCAAAAATTCTTATTCTGCTTCAGATGATTTATTATTAGCTAGTTTGCTTATAATTCGCTAAAATTAATTAAACTAAGATATAATCCTTACAAATAAGAGCCTTAATATTTTTTAAAAAGGTATAAATTCTCTTTGTTGAAACGAAGAATAATGATATCTCCCCTTATTTATTAATTTTAACTAAACTTTATACATTTAATTATTTCTCTTTTATTTGCATATTCTTATCACTATAAATTAATTATTATATACAAATAGTCAATATTTACAGTTTTAAAAAATTTAAATTGAAGGTTTTTTAAACTAAAATAATCGAAAAATCAGCTCCTATAAAAAAGGGAAAAATCCATTAAATATTAAAATTTAGGTAATTTAAATAAAAAAACCTAAACAGTTTCTTAAGAAAGAAGACAGATTTATAAATTATTCTTAAGATTTAAATAAAAAAATCTGATTGATTGATAGAGGTTATTAGTAAATTAATATAATAATTCTAATATTTCTTTAAGTTTATTTCTATCTTGTAAGATTAAACTTTAATTTTTTATGCTATAGGAAAATTCTACGATATCATAATAAAAAATAAAAAGAAAGCTTTATTTATATTAATGAATTTCATAGGTTATTAGTCTAAATAAAGCTAATTATGAAGTGAAAAGAAGGTATTAATTTTATGAATATATGTGTAATAAATGCTAATAAAAATTTAATTAAGCAGGTTCAATTTAACGCTTTATAGCATTTTAAAAAATTACTTTAATCCATAATATAGATAGTGAATTCTTTGAGAGATAAAAGAACAAATGGATATACAAAAATTAATTCTAGCGAAAATAATTATTAATAATATAATTAAATTAAAATTTCTAAATTATTAATAAAGCAATGCTAAACTATTTTCAATAATCTTCCATTTACATTTATAAATTTTAAAAAGAGAAAGAAAAAAAATGACTTTGATACCAATTTTTGTATAAAATAAACTATTAATTTATTTTAAGTTTTTTACCTATTTTAAATTTAATTAGACAGAGACATTTTTATACAATAAATAAACATATAATAACAATGCAAACTAAATTTGAGGAGTTATTTATGGTTTAATATTTTTTTAATTATTTATTAAGAATAAAATTTATTGAAGTATATTATTAAGATAGAATGTATAATTAAAAATATCCTATTTGAGGGTAAAGTTATGAATCTATAATTAAAAAACTAAGAAATTATTTTCTATCCTAAAATATATGCTATTTAATTTTTAAATATAAGCAAATAAAATAATAAATAAATTTTATTATAGAGCGCGTTGCACTCTCGATTATGTACAGCTCTTAAATTAATTTTATTTAATGTAAATAAAAATTTCTGATTGGAAGTTTCCTCCAGTGCTTCACTCCTTTGGAAATTCTGTCTTCTAATAGGGCATAGTTGGAGTGATACCCCAAGAAATCTAGTTCGTCGTTCCTGAAGTACTTCCTGGTACTTGATTTTAAGTTAATCTCAGTTGGAGGATTACTCCTCCCTATTTAAAATATATATAAATAAATAAATTGGATTATAGAGCGCGTAACACTCTCATTGGTGCACAGCTCTTTAAATTAATTTTATTTAATGTCGAAAAAAAAATTTGATGGTTCTCTCTTTCCTTGTTTCCTCTTCCTGCAGTACGTCTCTGTAATTTTTACTTCCAAAGCATAGGATGCAATATACGATTACAGGTACATTTCCCCGACCTATGATGAAGAAAGTTTCCTCCTGGCATTCAGAGTTCTCCATCTTGTCACATCTTCCTTCTCTTGTAATTGGTTTTCTTCCTCCGATTTATCCTCCATTCGCGCTCATTTTTTTGTTGCTTTGCTGGGCCTCCAAGCAGCATCCAAAGGAAAGAGCTTTCCACCCTCTTTAAATAACTATATATATAATATTAGAAAAGCATTTTTACGCTAATTTATTTAAATTATAATAAATTAAATTTTCTTAAACATATCTACTTTATAAATTTCTAATTAATATTATTAGATATTATATTCTGTATTTTAGCTTACAAGTTACTAACTTAAATAAATATTTTAGCTTTAAATAATTTAAATATTACTGCTATTTTTTAATTTATAACGAAAAATTTAATTTTTCGTTGATTTCTTATCTATAAAACATTTAATATTAAGAGTTAAATAATACCATCAATTAATTATTTTAATTTTAATAAATCTTAATTTCTACGCAAATAATAAGAATTAACAAATTTATATAAATGTGTTATCTCTTTATTTCGTACTATTTTGTATTTTTTGTCTACTTATTAAACGCTTTTTTAATTAAGGTTAAGAGTTAATTTTGTTCTTTATGTTTAATTTTGTTATAATGAATTTAATGTAGATATGAGTGAAAATTTAAAGATAATTGTTTTCTAAAATAATAATAAAAGTTAAAATGTCTGAGATAGTTAAATGTCAGTCTTGTTGTGGTGATTTCGATTGATAGGATAAGATACCAATGATGTTACCATGTTAACATAATATCTGTTATACATGTGTTCAAAACCAGTTTTCAAATTAAAAGAGTATCAGATGTGGTTAATAAAATTGCTGGCAGTTTCATAAAATACATCCCATAAATTTATAAAAAGATGACTAGTTATTGAATCATTTAAAGCAAAGGATAATTTTAGAAAGTATAAGTCTTTTAAAAAATCAATAAGCTAGAGTTAGATAAACTTAAGCATAGTTGATTGAATAATAAACTAGTATTACTTAGTTTTTGATATAGCATATCAACATCTACATATTCAAGGATAATATTGCGTTATATAGAGGGCTTAAATAAATAGAAGAAGCAATCAACTAAAACTACATTTTATGCTAACTCTAATAATAGTAAACGAGGTAATAAGGAAACTAATAGTAGATCTAGTTACAGAACTTTAATAATACGTAAATGGAAGAAAGAATCTAGAAGTTGGAAGATGAATCTTAAAAAACTCTTAACTAGAACTCTTAAATATTTACTCGCTTATTTGAAGACCTGGCTTCCCTTAAAATAAATCTTAATCAAGAGATTCAAATAAGAAATTAGCAATTAATTTAGATATAATAGTAGAATGAATACATCTAAAGCTTATTATAAGAAAAATAAACATTTTAAGAAAAGATGTACATTCAATCAAAAGAGGTATAAGATCTTAAGAATTAGTTGAGTGAGATTTAAAAAGATTAGAATAATTAGCAGTAATAGTAACAGCAATAGTAGTTGTAATAGTCAAGTTACTAATAAAATTAATATTTATAATAATCTAATTATCCTTATTATTAGCAATAAAATAAATTCCAGCCAACATAAACCTAATATTAATAAGAGTAAGTCTAGAACAATTAAACAACCTAAGAGTAATAATCCTCAACCTTAAAGAGCAAAAATTAAGAAATACAGATAACTATAGTATCACCGAACAATAAAACACTCTCAATGATTGCCAATTAAGACACAATCATAAAGTAGATAAAGGAATAAATCGAGTAGAAAACTGATTTAAGAGCTCGGACTGTTGATCTATTTAAGAACAATACTATCTTAGAAGATAACTAGCCTATATCTTACTATCAAATATTAAATGGTTAGAGATTATAAATGAGAAAGAGTAAGATTCAATTTAATTTATTTAGACGGTAATATATATTCTCTATTAATTTTATAACAGGTAAGTTAAGTTAACGAAAAATTTAAGGAGGTAAGTTTACATTTAATATGATAATTAAGATAGTAAGTTGGCTCTTATAGAGAAAATTCAGGCGGTAAATTGAAATTTAATGCTTAAATGAAGTTTGTAAGTTGATATTAATGTTAATACAAAGTTGGTAAATTTGTATTTAATATATAATTGCAGACAGTAAGTTTACTTTAAATGTGACAATGAAGATAGTAAGCTTCATTCAATTAAAAAAAAATTTGTAAGTTTACATTTATTTTGAAAATGAAGAGGGTAATTTGAAATTTATTGTAAAAATAAAGACAGTAAATTTACATTTTATGTAATATCAAAGTGAGTAAGTTTACTTTAAAGAAATAATTAGGAAGTAAGTTGATATTTCATCTAAAATTGAAGAAAGTAAATTTAAATTAAATATTTAAACTAAGAAAGTAAGTTAGATTTTAAAATCAAAATGAAGCATGTAAATTGATGTTTAATGAAAAATTTAGAAAGTAAGTTGGATTTAATGTGAAAATGAAGCATGTAAGATGAAATTAAAATGTGAAAATGTAGTTTGCAATTTAAAATTTAGATTCAAAAGAATGTGAGGTATTTTAAAGATAGTATGTAAGATGTGCTTATAGAAATATAAGACCGTAACAAATTTAAAGTATTAGGAGGTTATTTTGATATAATAATTCAGAATGTATTATTTAAAAAAGGGGGTAATATGATTATTGAAATAGGTTGTAAGATCGAAATAAATGCTTCAGTAATTCAAATGTGAGGAAGAGCAACTTAAAAATATTTTAAACTTAAAGCATTAAAAATTATATATAATTTTAATAAATTAATAATTTCATTAATATATCAGTAAGTTAAATGAAAGTGGGAAAAATTAAAATTAAAAAGTATATATTTGATAAAAGTTAAGGAATGAAACTAATAATATAACAAAATTAAAAGATTTTATAAATCATTAAAAATATTAAAGAAATTAAAAAAAAGTATATTAATGAAGAAGAAAGTTTAAAAAAAGAAAAAAATAAAAATTTCTTTTTATATCGAGTTATAACTTTAAGTATAAGCAACTAAAATTTTATTTATGAATATATAAAATATTGATATAAAAGATTAAAACACTAAAAGCAAATAAAAATATTTAAAATTTAAAAAGAGATAGCAGGGTATAAAAAAAGCTAAAAGAAATAATTAATTAATAAAGATATATATCAGCAAAGTAATTAAAGTTTAAAGAATAGAAAAAAGATAAAATTAATTTTTGTAATGAATGCACAAAGAAAAATTATATTATTTAAGATATTTAGAGTAAAGCAGGAATTTTGTAAAAATATTAAATATTATAAAAATATCTGTTGTCATCTTTATATTTTTAAATTTTGCTTACTTTTTTTCTTAAATGATGTTTTAAGAAATTAACTTTATGTATGGAATAAAAATTACTTATATTGTAGCTCATAAAATTCAATCAAAATACTTAAAATAAATAATGCCTAAAAGGAAAAAATTTAACTAAAAATGTTTATTATTATTAATATTAACTAAAAGTTTAATTAATGTTAACTTTACCTTTTACCAGTTTAGCTGTGCATTTTTAATAATTGCTAGATTATTCATTAATTTTTTTGCATGGATAACTACTTTCCTCCTTCTTTCTGAGCTTTGCTTTGCTTTGCTTCCTTTTTTCTATAGACTCTTTGCTATTTGAATAAAATGTTTTAATTTTATTTAAGTTTTTTTATTTTTTCATATTTTATATTTATAAAGAAGCTAAAGCTAATGTTTTATTATATCTTAAAAGAATTTAGATATAATCTTCTGCTTTTTCTATTGCTAAATTTGTAGAATATATTTATAATTTTTTCCAATTTTGTACTTATTTCATTTTTTTTTATTATTGATTATTATATAAAGAGTCGACAGAGTTCTGTTTAAAAATTTTTGAAATTTGAGCCTAATTTTTTGCAAGCTCTAGCCCTCCATATTCTTGTCTTATTGCTCTTCCATCTTAAAACTTCTAGTTCTGTTTCCAAACCATTATTAATCTGAAGTAAGCCCCAATTCTCTACGCATCAGCCCTAATTTTACCCTCTCTTTATCTTTTATTAACTTTGTTTCTGTCATGATTTTCCCTTGATTTTACAAATTTCTGCAAATTTCTTCCACAGATGATATTTACTTTTACAACAATAGAATAGTTTCTAAGTCTTAATCTGTTTTTTCTTCTTTCTTTATTTCTTGAGGAGTCTTTTAAATTAACATTTATTTGTTCTTTTCTAGATAAATCCGTATCTTCTGACTCTGTAAAATGTTTTCAATCTAAGATTTCTAAGCTTGAATTCTCTCCACTCCGGAGTTCGTCTAATTGAGTTGCTCTCATTATTAATTCAAAGGGTGTCGATATCCCTCTCTTAATTGGGCATTCTGAGGTCTAAAGTGTCTTGAAGTCCGTGCTGGATCTTTTTTGTCAGCTTCTCATTCTCCTTTCTAAGCTTCCTGACCTCTTCCAGGAGATTTTGTACTATTTTTATGGGCTATTCCATACTAATCTGAACGGAGCGATTGAACTCTCTAATCTCATGGTGCAGAGCGGACTTCACTTGTTTCATCGGTTTTTCTACCGATGTTGACATTAATGCCTGTGCTACTTTCTGAATCTGTTTCTGCTTCTCCTATTGTCGATACGTGCCAGTCTTCTATTTCTTAGGAGCTAAAATTCTATTTTTGAAGTCCGACATTTTTTTACTTACTTCATTTCTTTAATTTTCTTTTTATCTATTATTTAAATTATAAAAAATCAAATTTAAGTAATTAAGTAATCCTCGAAATTATTTAATTAAGTTAGTTTAGTATCATTCTATTTTTTCTTCTGTAATAATTTTAATTTGAGCAAACTGCTTATGCAAGTATATATTTTATAAATTCAGTATTCAATATATGCTAAGATCTCTTATTTTCTCAAAAAGATTGCTAATTTCCACATCCTATTTGCTGAGAATTTATTTATTTTCTCGCATTATTCCAATGCAACCTACTGAAATTTATTTTTAAAGTAAAAATTTAATTTAAGTTTATTCATTTTCCTTAATAAAAATACAAATGACTTTTACTTCTTTTTTTACTGGTTTTTTCTATTTTTTTTATTTTAAACGCTTGCATTTTTTCAATATTCTTCCTACAAAAAATAAATTTAATTTCTCAAAATTCTTTTAGTAAAATTAATATTATATTTCTTTATTTTTATTTAATAAAATAAAATAAATTTTGTTTTTTAATATTATAAGAAAATAATTATTATTTAATTAGGCTTCTTTGGTGTTTTTCACTTTAGAACCTTTCCATTAAGATTATTTACAGGAATAAATTAAAAGCTTATCACTCTATTTACAGTTTTTTAGTTTTTAATTTTTTTCTATTCATCATAAACCTTTCTTAAAAGTTTTTTTGTCTTTTTCTTCTTTAATTTAGTTCATATGACTTTTGTTATAATTTGGCCTTCTTAATTTAGAACTAATCTCCTACTTCAAAATTATTTATTGTATAAAAAAGACTTTTGTACTTAGATTTTTTTTTCTCAATAAAATAAACTTTTCTAATTCTCACTGTTCACGTTATTTAATTAACTTTTCTTTTTCAACTTAGCTATGCCATATATTTTTATTTATTCATTTATTCTTAGTTATTTAAATATTCTGACTCTATATCTTAGAATTAGAAACTTTTTAGAAATATTTTTCTTTTTTAACTTACTGGATAAAAGCAATTTTCTTTTATAGATTACAGCTAAAAGATTACTCATTTTATGCATTAAAATTTACTTACATTTTCCCTTCTTAAAACAGTTTATTCTTTCAATAATTTTTTTCAACCTTTTATTATCTTTCTTAAATTTTATCTTTAATTAAATGACTCAGTTAACAGTATTTTTAGCTTTTCTATAGCAATTTTTACTCTAATAAAATAAAATTATTGACAAGGAAAAGTTTTGTTTCTTTTTTAATTGCTAAATCTTAAGATCCAACTTTTCTTTAAAATACAAAGAAATTTAGCATCTTCATTTTTTTCTTTTTTCTTAATTTCTATTAGCTTTTTTAGTAATTTTAGGAGGCTTTAGTATATTTTTTGATATTTTTAGGATTTGAAAAGAATCTTTCTTTTATTTAAAAAAATACTTTTATTAAACTTAGATAGCTTTGCATATTTATGAATTTGAATCTTATTAAAGTTTTCATCTATTCAAGTTATAAACTATAATGTTGCAGTTGAGGTAAATTAACTCTTGAAATTCAAGAGCAATATTTTTATCTTGATAGTGTTATTGTTGAATCTAATGTGCTAAAACTTAAATTTCAAAATTGCATGAACATTTGAGCTTTTTTAATCTAATTTTACTCAATTATCATTTAATGAGTTTGAAATTCCTATTTATTTTTATCTTTAATGCTATATTTAATTTATGGCTTGGTAAAAATATCTTATTTTTAGTTCTATTAACTTGATAAAGCTTACTATATTTATTAAGATTTACTCATTTAAAAATGCATTAAATAGAGTTTTAATCTACTATTTTCATTCATTACTTTGAATCTTTATCAGCAACCTTTTATTTTTAAACAAAAGTCGCAGGGTTATCCTAGGATATTTTCTCTTTCTTTTTTAATTTCTTATTAGATAATTAAATCTTGAACGAAATTTAATAGGTGACTGTCTTGATGATATCTCTCAGGATATATCTCCTAATGCTTATATACCAGCAATTTTTGAAAATTAAATCTCGAAGGGAATAACTTTGGGGCCATCCAACATATTATTCCCATTAAAGATCTCGTAATCAAAGTTATTAACATAGATATAATTAAAACATGATAAATGAATAATAACTATATAAGTCTAAATATTATGAAAAAAGCACTAGAGTAGAATAATAATAAAATAGATATCAAATATTTTTACTATATAATTTAAACATTTTATTTGTTTAAAAATATCTAATTTATTGCTAAATAAACAGATAAACTTAAATACAACGAAATTATGAAAAAAGTTTATTTTAAAATTAGACTATTCGTTGTTTATTTTTTTATTTTGCTTATAAATAATAAATAAATAAATAAATTTGATTATAGAGCGTGTAGCACTCTCATTGGTGCGCAGCTCTCTAAAAAAAATGCTTCATACTGACAAGAATGTTTGTTACTGATAAAATTATCAGATACTGATAAACCTTGTTCAATACTGGTATAATTATTCAGTACTGATAAAAATGTTTAATACTGATATAATTTTAGAATAATCGTAATCTTTAATACTTGTTGGAGGTCCAAGGACATGGCAGGATTGTGTCTCATTGCATCACCAAAGCAGAGGACGACATGTGTCAATTATGGGTACTTAAATTCCCCACCTCTGATGTAGCTCGCAATATTATTTCTTTTTCGTTCCAGAATTCAATTTAAATTTAAATTAAGCCAGTGTTCGAAGGTCTAAGAATCTTATGTCTCAAGGCCAAACCAAAGCAGAGGAAGACATAAAGTTGATTATGGGTACTTAACTTCCCCAACCTCTGATGAAGATGACCTTGTTGTTCACCTTCGAACAACTATGGCGGTTTTAAAAAATAATATAATAAAAATAAAATTTTTACTATTTTATAATTTTTTTTTATTAATTTCAACTAAAAAAATTTTTGAACCGGAAACTCCTTTCCGATTGCACGACCCGACGCTCTCTTTTTATGGAATAACGAGGATATCCTGTTGTGCTCCAGGCACAGCTGCTAGGGAGCTCCATCGCTATGAGCAGCCAGGCTTCAAGCCCCTACCAAGAGCGGATAATCTCAAAGACAGTGTTCCCTTCAGAAAATGACTCTGACCAGGGACTTTCTCAGCGACAGGAAAGGAACTTGTTCCTAGCCATAAAACCAGAAAGTGTTGTCGCAAAGGTCATTCTCAGCTCCCACCATCTTTTCAATTATTTATTTTATAATCTTATGATAAGAAAATAAGAAATATTAAATCTTTTGAAAAGCTAAACTTAATAGATCTGTAAATAATATTCAATCTTTAAAGCAGATTTTAAACAGCTCTGATAGGAATTATTTATTATTATTTAACTTTAAGCAAAATTAAAAATTAAAAATTTAATGTTTAGTGTGTAGGTAAAATGCTTTACTTAAAATGATTAAAATTTGAGTAAATGAGAATCAAAACATTTATTTATAAAACTATATTTCATTGAGTAATATTAATTAGATTACGATAAGAAATAAAAGATTAGACAATATTTAAACCTTTGAAAAAAATGATTCTTTTAAATACTTTATCATATTAATTAAAGAAAGCTAAAATAAATGGTATCATAAATATTACATAAGTTCTCAAAATTATTAATTATTAGGTATTAATTATAGTGCTTAATTATAAAAAAACTTATAAATAAAACTAGCAATTTAATAAATCTATAATTAATCCAAAATTTTTAAACTTATAACTTTTTATGAAATAATATAAGATTTTAAAATTGGTTTTGCATCAAATTCTAAAAATACTTAGAAAATAATCAGATATGATAGTAACTTATTAAATATTTAAATATGTAAAAGACTAAATTAATTAAAAAGTAAATAAAATCAAAAGCTAATTTAATTTAATTAAAATGAGAGAAATAGTTACAGTTTTATAAATTTTTAAATAAGAAAAAAAGATTAATTATTTTATAATTACTTATTGATCTATTAAATTAAGAATCTTACATTATTATTATATGATCGCATAAATATGGATTTAGCAAGCATTTAAACATTTATTTATAATTTTAAATTTAGCATGAAGAAGGAAATATAAAATTAAACAGATTTTAAATAATCACTTATTGATTTCTTCTTCAAGAACATTAATATTTAAACTAAAAAGATTTTTGGACATCTTTTATTGTAAGAATTTCTTCTTCCAGTAAAGAATTTGAAATTTAAAAGTTTTATCACATCACTTTCTCTTCATCAGCATTTCTTATCTATATACGATTTCAGATTATTCCTTCTTTTCTATTTTAAATAGCTCCATCATTCGATCAAGTAGCAATCGATGAAATATTTTGATTTGTAAATCTATCTTTACTGCCTGACTGTAAGGAAACATTTTTATATAAACTTAATCATAGAGAACAAAACGTTTTATTTCAAAATTTCCAATCTTTTACTATAATCATTCTCTTATGTCTGAATAGTATTTACATTCCATTATATGCTCAAAGGTGTCGTAATCTCCACAGACGCAGTAAGGGTTATCAATAGGGTAATAACGGTCTTAATGATCTTTTCGGAAATTGAATGATGGGTTCTGAGCTTATATATACTTATAATTTCTCTTCTATATGATTTGTTCCGTTTATTATAGTTAATTCCTGGAAATTAATATAGATTTTGAAATTATTCAATTTATATTTTCTTCAAGAACATTATCAAAATATATGAACTTAAAATTAAATATTAAACAAATAAGATTAACAAAAGCAAATAATTAAGCTATTATTATCAGATTTTAATTAAAAATAAAAAATAATTTTAAATTATATTTAACGAGATTACTTCAACTATTTTTTGTGAATAATAGTAAAAAAGCTTCTTTTAAAAAAAATTAATCTTTAGATTAATTTTAATTTTCGTAAACTGGGAAAGAAAAAATTCAAAAATAAATATTAATAAAATTAAAAAAAAAATTTAAAATTCTTAATTTAGCATAATTAAATATTTTAATTTTGATAGTCGTTTTTTATATTTTTATAAGTTATTTTAAATTTAACCAAAACTTCATTTCATTTAAAGTAATTAATAATATTTTTAATGATATGGAATATATTTCTGTTATTAATTTAGATATAAGCAAAATTGTCTCATCATTAGCTTTTAAGTTTGTAAAAATGTAAAAAAGATGTTCAAAATTTGTATCTTTTTTTGTTCTTATGCAATCAATTTTTGAAATTTAAATACAATAATTTAAGAAGATAAGGGTATAAAATTTTTCTTTTAAAAAATTATATATTTCCTAGTGACAGCCAATAAAGGTGACTTCACGTTAATTTATATAAATCATATTATTTTACTAAATGAATCTTGGAAAAAAGAAATTTATAACATAACATAAATTATTAAAGTGATATCAATGTTAAAAGGTTTATCAGTAGTTAGTTTATTTTATAAGATCATAGGATCATTCCAAACTTCATTAGGATTAACTTCTTCTATTACATTTTCGGCTAGAACAGTTTTATCCTTCTATACAACAGGAATCTTACTCCAATCTCACTTAGGCCTCTTACATTTATCTTGTTCTTTTTTTTTGAATATTTACTATATCTAATAGTAATTAATCTCCACAGTATATTTTTTTCTTATAAAACTTTCCTTCTGGAGAGCATTATAATTTAGTCGTATCGTTTCATAGTTTGTTGCTAGTTCTTACTTCTTCCGAAAATATTTCATTCCTTTAACAGTAGAAATATCTTTTTTTGCAGTTCTTTTGACAAGAATCTATTTTTATAAATTTTTTTCAGATTCAAAAATTTTTTAGTTATGTTAATCTAATTCCATAGAAACATTATTGGGATTGTGAAAGGGAATATATATAGATTATTTGGCATATTTATTTCTACTATTTTTGTTCCATTCTTTCAAGTACTTATTTAAATTGATACAATGAATCCTTGATACTAATTTCCGTTTTTAATCATTGAATTTCATTTTGTAGTTATTGTTTAGTATAAGTTAGATTGATTCGTTATTTTAAGCCTGTGAATTACTGTTACAATTTTTTGCTTTCTGCTTCTAGGGAGTAAATTTCAATGAGAGAGTTTTATTAATCGAAGTTCTGTTAGTTTTTCAAAGTTAATTTCTTAGGAGCCTTTTTATTTAATATCTATAATATCAAATTATCTATGCTAAAATTTAAAAAGAATAAATATATAAATACTTTATAAATTAGGCTTATATAAAGAAACATTATTTGAAAGAAATCAAAAATTTTTGGATGTTTTAATTAAATGTATCAAACTCTAAATATTTAGAAAATAGATTCTCGATCAAGTTTTATAATTCAAAAAATATTTAAAAAAAAATAATATTCCAATGCAGAGATTTCCATACCTTTTTTATAAATTATCAACATTTTTAATAAATGAAAGGTTTGAATTTCTTATAAAAGATTGCTTTAAAATTTCTAAACAAATTTATATATCTAATTAAAGAAGTTTAGAATTCAAGTGAAAATTTTAGTATATGAATACACTCCCAAAGAAAAATTACAAAAAAATCGATTAAATTTTTTTGAGATTTAACTCTCAAAAAGTTTTTACAGTTTTTTAATAATTAAATTAAACTATTTTTTATGTGCTATTTTTCAAATTTTTTTTAAAGAAAGTTGATTATAAAAATTTTGAATTTATTTAAGATTGCTAATCATTAAACTAAAAATGCTAAAGAAGATTTAAGATTCAATAATTTTAAGGAAAAAGTAAATTATCAATTTTTTTAATTTAAATATTCTCTTTTTGCTAAATAAAACATTTAAAAAGGCGGCTTAGATGATGAATTATTCTACTTTTAAGGGAAATTTAATGAAGATTAAACACATTATTTCTGATCGGAATTTACATTAAAATTATTTAACTTAATAAATGTTTCATAGACTTTTAAGAATGCTTCAGTTGGGAATTGACTGTGGACTCCAGTAGATCACATTGAAGCAAGCGAAGGTATGCATTTAATACTGAACAACAAAATTGTTTGGAAACTTTCATCTTTGGGAGCGGAGTCATTCCATTCTGATCTCATCCTTTCTATCCTTTCATGAGAAAAGGTAAGTATTATATAAACTTTACCGTAGAGAGAAACAGAAAATTGAACCCTTATGAGGGTTAGATAAAGCCGAAATGCGAACCTATCTTAATTAAATTTAAAAATCCAATAGGCTTTTAAAAGATAGATATAAAAATAAAATTTTTTAAATTTATATAATTTAAAGAAAAATATAACTTTAAATTAAATATTTGCTTTTTAAATTTATTAAATAAAAGTCCTTTTAACTATTAAATATTATTCTTTTAATTTTCCATTTCACAAAAAGATATATATCATTCTATTGATAAAATTTATGATATTTAATAAAATCTTAGAATTTTGCTTTATATATTAATTTTTTAATATTTTATATTAAAAAATGAAGAAATTAAATATTTTCTTATATTTTCAAATAATATATTAGTTATTCGTTTCTCTAATCCGAAAATTTACTGATCGGAAAAAAATTTATTTTTTATAAAAATCATCCAAATTAAAAAAATTTTAATATTTTATATTTATTCAGTTACCTAAAAATTTCACACTCTTCCTAAAAATATTAATTTTTATATTATATGTATAAATTATCGAAATTTAATTTACTTCTATTTGAGTATATCTAAATATTTTATTTAAAATTAATATAAATTTCTGATTTTGATACTAGCCTCAATTAATTATTTAGATAAAAATATTAATTATCTGCTTATACTTTTTTCTTTAATTTTGTTATCAAGTTTTAACATTTTAACTTCTAATAGCTTTAATTAATTTCTAGTTCGATTTTCAAATTTTTTTAATTTTAAAATGCTAATTTTTTAATAAATAATGAATTAAAATGTGTCACTTGTTAAGAAATATAAAAATAATGCAATATTTATTAGATAATTAATATAAATGAAGAAAATTATAGGCAATACTATTTTAGAAAAAAAGAGACAAACTAAAATAACTTTATTTTATGATATTTCATGTTTATAATCTATTTCCATGAAATTTCAAAAAAAATATACAAAAAATTTGTTAGCTGAAAATTTTTCCTTTATGGAATTTTATTAATTGTACTTTATCTGATAGATTATTTATCACAAAATTTTGTAATGAATCCTTCTGATAAAAGAAATTCATACTCTTATATATTTAAGTAAAAATGTTAATATAATAAATGAAACGAAATAATTACTTCTCTAATATTGATGATACCAATATATTTATATTATACCTTCATTTTAGATAAGCATTTTCGACTATTTAAAAATCTACAAGGTTAAATTAACTTTGATTCTTTTCTTTAATATGAATTAAAATACCTTGTTCATAAAATATTATAAATTTGTTTTTTCAAGATCATACATGATTCTTCCTAATTTTTACTTTCTATTTTCACAACTTTTTATAAAATGCTCCTTATATTAAATCTTCAGAACCATTTTTAAATACTTCTACTTATGAGACTAAATTTTTATTTTTTTTAAAATTAAAATCATCTTTATCGATAGATTAAAAAATCATATATTCATTATTTTTTAAATAAGGGTTAATTTTGAAGATTAGTTTTGACTTTTTTTAAATACATCATTTTTTGCTTATCAAGGATATATTGCTAAAATATTTAAAATCTCTATTAAGTATATTACTATATTTATTTATTTAAGATATAATTTTCATTGACCCTCTATACACTTTAAGATCGATCTATCATAATTTAATATATTTTTATTAAAGAATGCTTATATTCTTAGATTCCTACAATCTTATCGATTAAAAAATTGGTATTTCATTTTTTTCTTTGAATGAACAAATAGATCTTTGTTAATTTTTTTTAATTTTTTTTAAAAGTAAAAGTTACTATTGGATTTGATAATCTATTAATTCTGTAGATTATCTTTCCATCATACCTCAAACATAATTCAAAATGTAAATTCTAAATTTTATCTTAAGTAAATCTTTAGAAGTTCTGGTTATAAGTATTTTTAAAATAATTTGAAAAATAGTTTATAAAAGTAATTTAAATAGCTTTAATCCTAAAAATTTTAATTTTAAAGAAAAAAAAAAATTAAAATTTTCTGTTCTATCTTTCACAATAATATCTATTTCAAAAATTTACAAAATAATAACATTTCGTCTAAAAGATAACAATAAAAATAAAATATTTAATTTTTCATTCTGATTTGTTATATTTATCATAATGGCAAAAAACTTGATGAATTTATATTTAATTTTTTTTATTTTTCTAATTTTTAATAGAAAATATTAAAATAAACAGATTTTTTTCCACTGTTAAAGGAAATAGCCCACAATTTTAATGAGAATAAGTAAATTAAGTTTTAGGGATTTTGTCTTTTTATTTAAAATTTTCATTTTCTTAAATATTCATGCACTATATAACTTTTCTAAACTTTATTTATTTATCTATATTAATTTATTTGAGAATTATTGAATTTTTTATGGATATTTACGCTTGCTAGTTAATTATTTTTTTAATTCAGAATTTTTAATCTGGATAAAAAATCTTACTTACTCTTAATTTCAATTTCATTTAAGTAATTTATATTATTAAAATATTCTTTATTCTAATTTGTTTTGAATTGTTAAAGAGACATTAAACATGCGAAAATTTCGATTCAATTTCGACAAATTATTTTTGTTTCCTTTATATTTAGAAAATCTTCCTAAGAGAGGAAAATTTCGTCTAATTTTATTGCTAATAAATTGTAAAATAGCTTTTTTTCTTGAAATCTTAAGAATTTTGTATCTTGATTCGTTTATTTTTAAAACTCCAATACATAAACATAAAATCGAAGGTTTTTATGCTTATTTCAAGAGAGGTGATAAAAATTATTAAGTAGCAACAAGCTTTTCTATTTTAAAGTTACTACAAAAAAAGCTTAACGAAGAAACTTTCGTATTTTTCTTCTCGTCAATCAATGCAGCCATTTAAGGTAATAATAGGAATTTTCATTCTCAATATTTTTTAGTTCGATTAAAAGATACTTGCTAAAGGAATAAAAATTTAGCCAACGTTTTTAGTTATTTAAATATCTTCAAAATATTCTTATTAAGTTTGATTTTATATAAGATAAAATTCAAAGCAATTTGCAAAATAAATTTATTAATAAAGTAATCGAAAATTAAAAAACCTTTTAATTGTTTAGAATCTTTAAAAAAGTTTGATTTTATATCATCATTAAAAATTAAGCTCATAAAAAACATTTAAAAATTTGAAATTGAAAATTCTTTTAATAAGTATAGAATTATCTTTTATAAAACAAGAGAAAAAATAAATTTTTAAATCTTAAATTGCAGAAAGAATATTATCTTGTATATTTTTTATTACACAAAATTTAACTTTTTAAAGTTAAAATAAATATAAAATTTGTCATTTTAAATATATAGTATTTATTAGATTTTAATTTGAGTTTTATAATATCGCAAATTTATAAGCATATGTATATAATTTAAATATATAACTCCTAAAAAAATGTAAGATTGAATATTAATATATTATAAAATATTTTACCTAATAAAAATTATGCAAATTTTGTAAATTTTAAATTAAATATTTATATTTTTTAATTTACCAAACATTCAAGTATTAACTCTATTTAAATTAATACTTAAAGCAAAATTTAAGTATTTGTATTGTTTTAATAAAATGTATTAAAATTATTATGAAAATTTTAACATACATTGTTATAACTGACATTTAATTTATATTTATCTTCAAAATAAATTTTTTCTTTTTTCTTTTTAACTCATAATTAAAAAACTATTTTTGTGATTTTTTAGAAGCTTTATTTATTATAAATGTTTGAATTTTTCTTATATTGAAATTATGAGTATTTAATTAATAAAAACAAAATTTAAACTTATTAAATATTTCTTATGAAAAATTAAATTTAAAAGTCAATTAGAAAAAGTTAAAAATAATTTCACTTTTATACTGTTAAAAGAAGTATTTCATAAGTTTAGCGAAACAAATTAAAATTTTACTTCTTTTTAGAAATGAGGAATTTTGATTAAAATATGATTTATTATTTAAAGTTTTTCTATTTTATTATATTTTTCTTTTATATAGCATTTTTTTGCAATTTTTAATTTTATTTGTTTCTTATTGGAATTTTAAAGTTTATAAATATGAAAAACATTTAAGTATAATTAATTTTTTTAATTTGCTTTAATATACACAAAGAAAAAGAATGTAAGCAATTTTATTTATAAAATAATTAGTTTAGATTTTTTTTTTATGTAATTTTTATTTTTTAAAGTTCTTAAGAGAAATCAATAATAATTTAAATAATTTTAATTATATTTATTTTTTTAACTTTAATTTAATCATAATAGCTACTTTCTTAAAGAGGTACGATTTCTTTTCTTTATTTAAAAAGTAAATTCCTATGAAATTTTTATACTTTTTAATTCTCTTTTGCTTAATTTAGAAGTATTTCTTTAACATATTTTATTTCTATTATTTTTAACAAATTTTTATTGCAAAATGTAAATTTTAAATAAAATAAGTAAAAATGATTCGGGAATTAAAACAATAAATATTTAAATTTTTTTAGAAGTTAAATTTTTATAAATATTTTAATAAAATATATCTTTTTATTAGACTTGATATTTTTATTTTATTTCAAAAAATGTTAAACATTTTATTTTCATAAGATTACTAGGTTTATTTTCTTATTACTTTTAATTTCAGAATAAAAATCATATTAAGTCATAATAAACATTTTTTAATAATTCTTTAGATAAAAACTTCTTAACAGCATAAAATTTAATTTCTACTTAAAATTTTAATGCTATTCTTTAAATCAATATATATAAAAATAATGCTTTTTATATTTTCTTTTTCTTTTTATAATTATTTTATCTATATTTTCTTAGAAAAAATATTTTTCTCTTAATATGTTTAAATCTTTACTTATTTTTTTAACTAAAAAAATTTTTTTCTTTGTAAGCATATTAAAAAATTGAATCGAACTATTAGTTTAAATCTTAAGAAATGCATAAACTCAATTCTTTATTTTTATATCTAATTTTTTTTAATAATCTTTATAATTCATTAGATCAATTTATAAATATCTATGCGAGTATTTAAAAATATTCTTTATTTTATAGTTGATTATTTTTTGATTTTTTAACTTACTATTGTTTTATTCTTTTAATTTTTAGGAATCTTCACACTAATCTGATTTTCTTAAAACCAAAATAATAATTCTAGTGACAAACTCTTGAGTTTAAAATTTAATCAGTTTTTTTCTTTCACTTTTAAACAAAAACGAAAAGTCGTTTTATTAATGCTGTTAAATAAAATATTTCGTAAATTGATTTATTTCGCTTTAAAATAAGCCATAAAATTCTTAATTTTATACAATAATTTTATCCTTCTTTCTTCAATTTCTAATCAATCTATTTATTTAACTTCATATATCTACTCTCTTTTATTAAAAAACTAAAGAGTATTAAATTTTTAATTTTTCTTTGAGAGTGAGAGTGCTAAATATTAAAATGATATAAACTAAAAATATTAGCTTATCCGTTTTTCTTACATACTACAAGTTCCCTATTTTATTAAATTTTCTGGTTATAGGTTAAGTAATTAACTTTGCTTCTTATCCATTTTAGGCAATGATTATTTATTTGATTTAAATTCAAAAATCTATTTTCAATTTAATTTTTCTAACTATTTCGTAATAATCATGAAAATTTCCTCTCTCTTACTTTAAAAAAATATCCCTATTAACTGCAATTTTTTTATTAGGAACATGTCTTTTTTTTAAAGTTTTATAACTTCTTAATTTCATTTTGGAAAAGTTATATTCAATTTTATTTTAAATCAGACTAGATAATAATTTTATTAAATTCTTAAACAACATCTTTTACGGAGGAATCTCTTAAAAATAAAAATATAGCATTTCAAGTTTTTAAATTTATATAGATTCCTTTTATCGATTACTACTCTTTTTTCGTTTTTGATTTATGCTTCAAAAGCTTCATTGATGTACTTTAACTTAAAGTGATTACTTTGGATTTAATATAATCAACTTTACTTTTTAAACAATTTTAATTTAATAAATTATTTAAACTATTAAAAATCATTTTTATGCAGTTATTTTAAGATTTAATAATTTCTAGCTTGATTCATAAGTTAAATTCTTTTTATAAATGTTTTAATACAAATTTTTTATTTATTGGAATAAATATCTTAAATATATTGTTCATCCTAATTTTCTATTTAAATTAATTTAAAAATATAATTAATCAATTATTTAATTTTTTTAATATTTTTTAATAAAATTTGCTCTTTCTTCTATCATTCAATTTTTCTATAAAAATATTAAAAATTTAAAAATATTTTTTACCTTTCAGAATAATTACTAAAAAATAACATTTTAAAACGTAATGAATCAAACAAAAGACATATAAAATATGAAAACGAAGAAAAATGTGCAAAATAAATTAATAAACTATCTTAAACTCGAATAAAATAAAATATAAATTTGATAATAAAAATTGATATCAATAATTAAAGCAATTAAGATATAATAAAAGGTTGATTAGAGATCGAATTTATCATTATTGAAAGAAAAATTAAATTTAATAAAATTAAAAATGATTGCTAGCATAGCATAAAATTAATTTTAATAATTTTAATTTATTTTATCAATTAAAAAATATGAATTTCAAACTTAAATTTAATTGAAAAAATATTTTATAAAAAAAATTCTAAAAAAAAAAAATTGTTTTCTTTGCCTTTAATCATATATTGAAGTTTGTATCAATCAATAATAATTAAAAAAAAAAATCTTAAATAACTTGATTGAGAATATTAAAAAAAATTTTTTTAATTAAAATGTTTTTTGAGATATTAAAAGTTTTTTAGGTCTTACAATAAAATGGCAATGCAGAATTTTTAATTTTTTATCAATAATGAAATCCTAAAAGACTAAAAAAATAAAGATAAATTGATTTTAATTTAAAAATTTTATAGAAAATCTTACAAATCCAGTAAGAAAAAATTAAAATATAATGTTTTTAAATAAAAAATAATAAAATAAAATAATGCATATGGAGAATAATTTTTTTTATTCTCATAACATAATAAATTTTAAAAATAATTTAATTAAAACATACTAAGAAATAAATTATTATTTTAATATAATATTTGAAATCAAAAAATTGTATAAAAAATTAAATTTGATATATAAGATAAAAACAAAAAATTTATATCTAAAATCGTGTGCTTTAATTTAAAAAACTGAAAGAAAAAAGTATTTATTGGAAAGATTCTGTAGACATATGAATTTAGAAAATGTTTTCATCAAATATAAGTAAAACTATGTATGAGAGTTTATTAATAAGATTAATTAAGAACTAAATCCAAGAAATTTTGAAAATATCTTTATGATTAATAACACTCTATTGATAATCCTTGATGTGAGTGAGGAAATATAAATGCATTTTAAATTCACAAAAATTAAATATTATTTTAAATTAAGAAAATTACTATTTTAAAAATTTGGAAAATCGAATAAGTCGTCTTATACTTATGATTAAGGCTTTATGCTTTAATTTTCTACACATAATTAGAAAATATATTAAAGTTCTAAAGTGTTTCATAGACTATTAATATCAAGAATGAATGATTTGGTGGAATGGAGAAAATCGAAAAAGAAAATAAATAGAAATTTAAATTAATTTTTTAAATTTAAATTTATAATCCATATATATAATGCTTATATCAATAAAGTCATATCTCTTTTAGTTCACAAAAATAATAAAATTGTTTAGAAAAAAAAGACTTTAATTACCTCATATTATAGATATTAAAAAAAGTAAAGCTTTTAAAATAGACATTCTTAAATTAAAATTTATTATCTTTTACTTAACATTTTATGAAATGTCGCTTTCATCTGATATTTCTATCTTTTTGACTGCATTATTTATATCTTTATTTAGTTATATTTACTTACATAATTAGCTTATTTAAACCTTCCTTCAAAATTAAGATCTTAAATTATAAAGTCATTAAATCTATAAAAAATACATTTTCTGTCTAACCAAAACCACTTTTAAAAAATTTTACTTTATATATGTGTTCGAATTTATTTAAACAAATAAAATAAATATTTTTTTTATATCTTTTATCTTATAGATATTTAAATATTTTTATAAGTAGCAAATAAAAATATTGTATTAGAAGTAGCTATTTCTATTAAATAAATGTTACTATTTCCTTTTTTATTAATTAAATATTTAAAGCTTATAATTAGAAAAAAAGGGTATAAATGAAGCTTATTTTTTATTATATTTGATTTATTTACTAATATAAATAAAACAAATTTAGTTTTCCAAAAATAATAGCTAGTATTCATTATTTATTTAATTTACAAAAATTAATCAAAATTTAATCTCTTAATCTTTATGGTTTGATATATTTAATTTAAAGAAAATTAAAAATTTATATCTAATAACATTTCTTTAATGTAAGTTTAATTTATAATGTTTCCATTATTACTTTTTTGTTCATAATTTTAGTATAAATAATCTGATATTAACAAATTTCTTTTTTCATAATTCTTGTAGTAATAAAATTTATATTAACCATCATGAAATAACCTTTATTAGTTGCCACTGGAAAACTAGAATTCTCTAAAAGAAAAGTTTCGAAGCTTATATCGTTTAATATTATTTTATTTTAGCTTTCGAAAATTAATGTGTGAAAATCAATAAAAGATACAATTTAGATCATCTTGTATATATCTTTACAAACTTAAAAACCAACTATGAGATACTTTTGATTATATAATTACACAACAGAAAAATGTTTCAAATCATTAAAAATATATTAAAATTAGTTAAATTAATTTTTCATTATTTCTTAAATTTCTTATAAAATATATAAAAATGACTATCAAAATAAAATATTAATTATATTATATCTAAGAAATATAAATTATTTTATTTTTAATTTTTTGCTGAATTAAAATATTATCACATTTTTTTATAATTCTAATAATAAAAAATTAATCTTAATAAAGCTTTTATTTATTTTAATTTATTAATATATATGTTTGAAGATATTACCTTTTATTTTATGATAATTGAAATTTATTTAAAAATACATTTTTTGATTATTTTTTTGCTATTATTAAAGAAAATAGAATATTCATTTTGATTAATTTTATTTAATTTTTGATTTCTTATTTAAATCCTCTAATAAAAAGCTTTGATTATCAACTTTTATTAATTCTTATTTATTTAATATTTGTTTGGTATTTAGCTTTTTGTTCTTACTATCTTACATTAATATACAATCATAATTTTTTTGAAAGTTTAATTATCAGATGGTTATTCTAATTCTATTTAATTGTTTCTTTACTTTCTTCGTGGTATTTAAAATTATAATGATTATATATATTTAATGCTAGCAAAATCCATATTTAGTCCGATATATACTAATAATGGAAGATTCTTAAATAGCCTCAATTTAAAATTTTATAAGTTTCATCAAATAATCAATACTTTTGTCCTTATTTACAAATTTATAAAACTATAAGGATATCTCTTATTTTGATTGTATTTATTTTCTTTTAATTATTATTCTTATTTATTAAGTTAATCCTCTACGTATATTTAAATGCGTAATAAGGTAATATCCTTCTTGAATTATTTTTATGGATTTTAAGAATTTTATACAAGCCAATTTTTAAAGCTTACATTAGCTCATATGATATTATAAGCTTAATAATCTTGGATCAATTATAAATTTATGGATCTTTTGCCTAACATAAAAGGAAAATATAATATTTTTCATTTTATGCATAAATTATTTCATTTATTTGGATGTTGATATGTATGGCGAAGCGCTTCAAACAAAATAGAAAAAGAAAAGCTCCGTTTAAAACCGAATCCTCTATATGAGGATATTCATTGAATATATCTTCTCAGTAATCTTCATGCTCATATCACTACTTAGTGTATTCTTTGTTTAAAAAGGTAATTGACAATAATTTTCATATTAAGAATATCTTGCTTTGTATGCCAATTTTTAAACCTTTCATTAACTCATATATATTGTAATTTTAATAAGGGATTAATTATAAATTTATTTATCTTTTTTGACTTTATTTACAAGCTTTTTTTACTAGTTAAGCACTACACTGAAATTAACAATTTAATATATTTTATAGCTTTGTAATATTTATGATAATATTGATATTATGAGTAGCAAATTCGATATAATACATTTGAATAGTTTATGAATCCGATCACTAAAAAGCTTGAATACTAGTGAATGTATTGAAGAAGAATAATATTACTTTGTAATGACATATTTTTAACTTTTTATTATAGAGATTAGAATTTTTACTATTAAACTGGTAATTTTTGCATTTTTTTTGAAAATTTTAGCTCGAAAAAAAATCTTCTTTTGAAAAAAACTAAAAGCTATTTTAGAAATCAGTCTCCAATAAAGAAATAAACAAAATGATGAAAAAATAATTCTAAAAAGATTTTCGTTTTATTAGAGTTTAAGTTTATATAGAGTTTCTTATTTTTAAAAGAGTATACTAAAATAAAAAATAGTTTAGATACTTTGTACTAAAAGTTTAAGAAGTCAATAGATTTTATGAAAATGGATATTGAATATTAAATTGTTTATTCATAAAGAAGTTCATTTAAAAAAATAAATAGCATATTATAATATTTTTATGTTTTTAGAAAAATAAAAAGCTAAAACTACTTAATCACTGATTATTCTTCCATTCTTATATGATGTTTGAGAAGAAACTTAACTTATTTTAATTTTAGCTCTTTAATATTGAATTAAATATCTTGATTTCTTTATATATTGTTTAATTTTAAGATATCGAAGTTTTAAAATTGAACTAAATTAAATTAGTAATTACAAAAAAAAGCTAAAAAAGTATATTATTAAACATATTGCAAATAAAAAATTTTATCATTTAATTTTAAGATTATGATTTTTTTATTTCATTCTCAAGAGTTTATTATAATACCTTTCATATTATTTAAATAAATATATTACAAATTTGAACTATTTTTAATTGTTTATAAAACGAATTTAAAATTATAAAAGTATCCCAAACTATTTTTATAGTAATAATAAACTTCTTATTAGTTAAGTAATAATGATTATGAAACTAAAGTAGCTCTAACTTTTCAAAAACAATTTTGCTTATTTTATCGCATTTAGTTTATATTTTTTAAAAAGTCACCAAATTAAATTTTTTAGTTTTGCTCGAAGTTTATCATAAAATATTAAGCAATTACATAAAATTACCTACTTCTTTTTAATTTTTACATAAATTTAAAAAATAAAATTATTGCTATTTAATCGCGTTTTAGTTTCCTTTAATATAAAAATTTTTTAGAATCCCACATAATTTTTTCATTATATGATTTAATAATTTATTCATTAGTTTTTTCTAAATTTTCTACCTTTTATTATTGAATAATAATTGATAATATTTAATTATTTATTTTTTTAATTAAAAAAATAACTTTATTACAATATTTGAAAATTTAATCCAACTTTATGTAAAAATATTTTGAATTCAAAAATAAATTATAACCTTCAAAAATAATCAATAAAAAATTTCTAATGTATAAAAATTTAAGAATGATTCTAAAAAAGTTGATAACATTTTATAAAATTTAACTAATTATTAAAAAGGAAAAATATAAGTAATTTAATTTACTTTATTTCAAATACGAGCAGATTTTAATTCTCAAGTTCAAAAGTTATAGTACAAGAAAAAAAATTATAATAATTCTATTTTTTTTCATTTTTTAAACGTAATTTTTAGAAATTATACCCAATTTTTTAAAACAAAAACTATAAGAACACAAAATTAAATAAAAAATAGTAAGAATGAAAACCTGAAATTTTATGCAAATGACTCATTAATTATTAGATTTTACTACTAGGTTAATTATATTAATAAAAATTTTTTTGCATTATTTTATGGTTAATATTATTTTCTATAATAAATGGATTTTTTGCTATTATATTCATATACATCCTTTATTTATTAATCATAAAATTAAATATATTATTAAATATTTTCATTTTCAAATTTCAAATTTCAAAATATTTATCAAAAATTGCTTTTTGATTTTTTTTTCCATTTTTTATATCTATATATATTTTTTATTAACTTTTATTATATATTTATTACTAAAAATTTGGAGAATTTAAAAGGATACAAAATTTATAATTAATGGCAGTATTTTTAAATTTTATTATTATATCATTTCTTATCTAACTTCTATTTATAATCATTTTATTTTTTAATATCCTTTCAAATTTAAGTTAAATTTGGAATATTCTAGATGAAATCTTCATAGTTTACTTTTCGTTGGTTTTTTAATTTCAGATAAATTAAATTCACTTAGAACTTTTATAATGTATAAACCTGAGCTTGAAATGCAAAATTTTTATTGATTCTATAGTTTAGATATTTTCTTTTTTTGTTTTTTCTTTAATTTTCTATATATCTTATTCTGCTTTAAATTAAGCATTATCTTCTTTTATTTTAGAAAAGAGGGTGATCATAATATCAAGCATTTTTACTAAAATTTTAGAAGTTTAAAATCAACGAATACTTTATAAATGACTATAAAATCAATTTTGCATTTCACATTCTTTAAATGCTTTATTTAATCTGGAAGATGCAGTTAGTTAAATATTTCAAATTTTTTATAAAGATTACAAACATAATTTCTATTAAACCGATAATAAACTATAAAAATTTCAAAAAAATCTCTAAGATAGAACTTTTTCAAAATAATTCTTTAGCATATTAATTAATTTTTTTGTTTAATACTTCTTTACACATATATTATAAAAGATAAAAATTTAAAGACGTAAAATATGTTAAATTTGAATATATAAATGATGCTATGCATAACCAATATAAAAATTTATCATGTATTTATATATGAATAGTGAAAATTATCAGTTATTTAAATTTTTATTTTCTTATATCAATAAGTAAACACAAGATAGTTAAGCATAATATAAATCTTAACATATAAAATTAATTTAGAATAATTACCAAAATATTATCACAATAACTAAAGAAATTAATAATATTCTATTTTTAAAGTAAATATAAATAACAGAAATAATGCTAATAATCAATTATTTTATTAATTAGTCTATTTCTTTTTTGCTTCATCATTTAATTTTGTTAAAGTCAAATCCAGATAATAAAGGTGATATTTTAGTCTATTCTTTTCTAACAATAGATTAAAAATAATATTCAAATAATATCACAAATAAAAGTAATTTTTTGATTTACATTTTTCAACAAGTTTATATTAATTTAAGTAATTAAAATTTTAATTAATTAAAATTAAAAAAGAAATAATTTATTTAATTATGATATCTTATTACAAAAAAATTAATCTGTTCGTCTCTCAAAGAATTAACTAAGAAACTTAAGATGAAAAGGGGAAAAAGTAATGCAGAACAATTTAACAGCGAAAAGAGGATTTAAGTTCTTCTTCTGAAGAAAAGTTATGGTCGGACCAATTGATATTCAGGAATCTAAGAGTGAAGCTGATAAAAAACTCTAAAGTCAGTTAGATCAATGAAAAAACTAATCCAAAAATACGAAGAAACAATTTACAATAAAGGGGAAAAAATAAGGGAATTAATGAACGGTATTGACGACCAAAATAATGAATTATTAATACTACGTCGTCAGTTAATCTAAAATAACTTAGTAACAGAATTATAACTTTATGAACAATCGCAAGCCATAGTTAGTTAATAATAGAACATGATATAGAAAAAGAATAAATTAAATTAACTGACTAATAATTGAAACAAGAAGAACAAAATTGATATAAACTATAAAATGAGAATAGAGAAACTGGAAAAAAAAGTTTTTTAGAAGAAGCTTTAAGAAAAATAGACCAAAAACTGCTGATACTGTAAGGTGAATAATCACATTCTACGACCAACGCTGAGCTTGAGAGAAACTCCAAATAAGAGAAGAACGAAGAACATGAAGAAAACCTTAATAAACTCTGAATAACGAAAGATAGAATTTTATTGATAGAAAATTTTAGCGAGAACTGAAAATAGCTATTAGTGGTAACCTACCACGTATAAAAAAAGGTCGAGGTATTCATCCACGTAAAAAAAAATGGCCTGCAGGTACCTGGTTGAAAGCCCAGGAGGAGCAAAAATTTTAAACAATTAAGTATATATTATTATTATTATTAGGATAATCTTATAATATATAATATAATAAATAAAATAGAGCTTGCTATTTTAATGCATTTTAAACCCTTTTTTATCAATCTCTAGAATCTTCCTGAGGTTAAACTAAAAAAAAAATAATTTTATAATTAAAATTAATCCTTAACTATTTTGCCTATTTCTCTAAATAAAGCAAGAATAATATGTTTTTAAAATAAAAAATGTTTCTTGCTTTTTATAGTATAAGTTACTTCATATTTTCTTACAATCTTTCAGTATTATTGCATAAAAATTTAGGTTTTTTATCCTTTTTTAATTAAAATTTAAAAATTTTTTGATATTTATTGTGAAGATCTTATTTTTGAAAAATAACATAATTTTAACTCTTTTTTGAATTCGATTATTCATTTAATTTAATCCTGAGATTAAGTTTAAATATATTGTTTTTTTATAACCTCATTTTTGTCTAATAAAATTAAAAAAAAGGAATATAGACAGCTTAAATATTAAATACTAAAAGGAATTTAGAAGTTATACTCAGAAAATTAGAACCTCTATAACTAAGTTAAGGAACAAACGAAAAATAAAAATTCTGTTATCAAGTGCTATGAAGATCTAACAAGGTACTAAATGATTAAAAAGGAAATCAAACAGTAAGCTGAATCTTTTGAGTTATTATACACATACCTTGAATAGAAAAGAAGCTTAATAAGACCTGCAACATATGTGCAATCAATATATTTAAAATATTAATCTAATGGAAATCAGATGAACATTGATAAAGCAAATATAAGTCTATAAAATAGAGAAATATTCCAAGATGCTTTAAAAAAAACCTAGTCAAATAATATTGAAAATTAAATAAAAGAAATAGCTAGAAGAACAAAACTCTGAAATAAACTGATTAACTATACACCACAAAATAAGGAAAAAATTATAAAATAAAATTCTTCTAAAGGTTAGACTGCATGAAGCAAATAACATAGTAAACAATATTAAAATGAAGAAGATACTAGAAGGAGCATAAGGTCATATTGTAATAGAAGAGGAAGAAGAAGACTGTACAGTAGAAAAAGATAAACATGAAATTTAGAGCAACTTTGCCGGAATTTAGCAGAAATTTTATGATACTAAATAATTTGAACTTAAAAATCGTTAATCTAATAATGGTAGTGCCACTATAATTAATTGCTATTATTTCCATTATTTTATCCTTACTATTAATAATTCTAATGATAGAAGGCTATTTTAATTTAATTTAATTTTTAAACTGCTTTTAAATCTAGCTCTTGTGTCATTATTCTTGGATTTTTAAAATATTTTTCATTTTTTTGATATCCTCATAAAACTCTATATTTTTTCTTATAAGTATTTAATTATTTATTCAAACTGATTTATAAAGGTGTATTAAATTCAGAAATCTCATAAGATATTATTGATTTTTTACCTTTTAGGTTTATTTTAGAGGTTCGAATTGTAAATAATGCGGAATTTTTTTCCGATTTTTTTAAATTTAAAAAATTATTAAGAAATAATTTGCTTCTCATTTCTTTGAAACTAATAAAGATAGTTTACGTAAAAATTCTGATATTTTTTAATTCCTAATTTTAAATTTAAAGAACGTTGATAATTTGAATGCATTCATAAAAAATTATCTTTTAACTTTATTTAATTTGAATAAGCATATTAAATGTCTTAATATTCTAAATTTAATGGCATAGATAAACTTAAGTAATTATTGATAAAAGCATTTTAAAATAATTTCTCTGCTCCTTTTCTGAAAATTTTCGGAGTAAAGTGAATTTTATGAGAATATATAGGATTTAAAAATTTTAGATTTAAAGAATGAATCAAAAGATTTTCTATTAATAAATTTTAATGCTTATTTTTAATTAATTAATTAATTTTAAACTAAAAGAGTTTTTTGATATCTTTAATTGGATAAATTGCATCCTTCAATTATAGACGTTGGTAAATGTTTATTAAATTGCTTTAAATATCATATTGATCTCCTCATTTTCAATTAAACTTGCTTTCTTCTTTCTCTTATTTCTTCCTTTTTTACATTCTCCATTTCTAATAGCTTAGGTCTTCTTGTTATTCGTTTCTTGTGACATTTTTTTATTTGTAAATCTAAATACTTCAATTATAACCTTGAAATCGAGTTTATATATCCTTGATATTATAGTACAAGACACTTAAATAAATAATTCTCGATCTCTTCCGATATAATTAATGTCCTTATATAAAAATTGCAAATTTTTTTAATAATTAATTTGATTTAATTCAATTTAATCACACTTAATGAATAAAAAGATTATTGGTCAGGAGAAAAAGGATTAAAAGTAAGATTTTATAAAATCTTAGCGATGAAAATATAATTGAATATTCTTTAGTTTCAAAATTTTTAGTAAATTTAAAAAGTTACTAAATTTAAATTAATCCACAGTGATTTCTTAATTTTACTAATTGTTTGTTTTTAGTATATTTACTGATTTATTTCAAATTTTTTAAACCTATTAAAAATCAGTTACTAAAGGAATTAGATTTAATAGCAAGCAAAAGAATTAAAATAAAAGATTAAAATAAAAGTATCAATA